>JBAFTA010000021.1:1205625-1220936 GCA_036919975.1 Melanotaenia parkinsoni
GTATGTATGTATGTATGTATGTATGTATGTATGTATGTATGTGTGTATGTATGTGTGTATGTGTATGTATGTATGTATGTATGTATGTACGTATGTATGTATGTATGTGTGTATGTGTTTATGTGTGTATGTGTATGTATGTATGTATGTATGTATGTATGTATGTATGTATGTACGTACGTACGTACGTATGTATGTATGTATGTATGTATGTATGTATGTATGTATGTGTGTATGTATGTGTGTATGTGTATGTATGTATGTATGTATGTATGTATGTATGTATGTACGTATGTGTGTATGTATGTGTGTGTGTATGTATGTGTGTGTGTATGTATGTATGTGTGTATGTATGTGTGTGTGTATGTATGTATGTATGTATGTATGTATGTATGTACGTATGTATGTATGTATGTATGTATGTGTGTATGTGTGTATGTGTGTATGTGTGTATGTGTATGTATGTATGTATGTATGTATTTGTGTGTGTATGTGTATATATGTTTTATCTTCGTGTGTGTGTATGTATAGACTACGTTTTTACTCCATGTGCTTGTCCTCTTTCCTCTCTCATTGTCTCGGTTGTTTTCTCTCCCATTTTGTGTATGAACTGGTTTCTGTAATCTTAAAGGGGAGACTCAAAGTCTCGTCTCTCCACCTCCTCCATCTTTTTTCACTGCTTGTTGTCCAGCCTTCTCAGTCACTTGTACTTTTTGATTTCCTGGGTTTAAATGACCTATTTTCTACCGTCCTAACACTTTCATTCTTCCCTGAAGGTCTCATCAAGTCTTCTGGTGTTGCAGCCTGGCCCCCTGTGTCTTTATTTGGGCCCAATGTTCACATCGAATGATCAAATCAAATCAAAGTTTATTGGTAAAGCCCTTTTTATACCAAAAGCAGCACAAAGTGCTTCAGATACAAGTCTTCACATACTTGAAAATAAAATATAACGATTAAAACACACAGTGTATTTTCACTCCCTCTGCACAAACTCCAACCCCTAGTTTCTAAAAAAATGTGTGTAAAAAATGAGAGATTCATCTGTAAAAACTGGCTCCAGAAACAATCCTGACCTCTAAATAATACCTGCATCAGACCCCGCCACTGAAGGCTGATTTTCCCCAACTCGCTCCCAGAGTTCTTTTAGGGATGGGAGTGTTGATGAGTCAGTACTTCCATATCTACATCTCAAAACATCTTACACTTTTCGAGTATTGTGATATCACAAAACGTGCTTTTTATTTCCCTTTTCTGAGCGTTTAGGTAATAAAATAAATACACATACCAGCCAATCAGGTTCGTTCTTCTGTGTCACATGAGAACAGCTTTGTTTGTATTTGTGATGTATTTTTATCTGTCTGTTTTGGTTGTAGCTTTTCTTGGCCAGGGCTCACCAAAGAGATGCAAATCTCAGTGTGACTTTTCACTGGTTAAATAAAGGTTAAAAAGAAAAATGACAGTAGCCTGCTGGTGTTAGTGATGATGATAAGGTTTTAATATTTCACTGTGTTTAATGCAGGTGATGTAAATTTATTATGTTACTAACATATTCTATTAAATTATGTTCAATACAAGAAATTTAAATAATTTAAAATAAATAAGTATTAATGTTGGTTAGTTATGCTCACGTTTCATATTGCCCTTACAATATGGACCAAGGATTCTTTATTGTCAATCAATAATATAGTAAACAAGAAAATATGACCATCATAATGGACTTGAAATATAAATAAAATCAGATAAAAACAAGCAATATAAAGATATTAATACACACTGATCAACACTGAGATTTTTCAGGGGCAAAAAGGGCCAGTTTTGATAAAAAAGTGTCATAAACTAATAGTAGTATCATCCATCCTGACTTTCATCGCTCTTGTGATGATAATAAGTCACTTAAAACGATTTCTTTAGAGAAAAATTCTCAGATGATCCAACTAACCAAAAACCTGAATAGATAAAAAGCTAAAGTTCAAGAGAATAAGAATTTACACTTTTCCTTTTTAGTTTAAAAAAAGCAGCCGTTGGTTCAGCTGCAGTTAAATCAAGTAAATGAACAATTGAAAGCAGCTCTGTTGTTTTGTCAGTCTACATTTCAGCAGGAGCTTCTCCAACTCCTGAAAATACAAGACCTGACATAATGAATCCACAGACTTTAACTACCACACACAAGCTGAGCATCTTTGACCTCTTCTTCACGAGGCTTATTTTTTCTGCCTCCTTTCTAAAATGACATCCACAAAATAAATGAAGTACATTTTCTCAACGACCAGGGCTCTATGTATAATCTTAGTTTGTACAGAAAGCAGAGACACATGAGATCATCACAGAAGTGTCACAATGCAGATATTGTGTTAAAGTCACCTGGAACACAGTAGAAATGTAAATACTGTAGTTATCATCTCCTAAAAGAAATCACTTTCAGGGGAAACCAGAGGATAGCAGCTCAGTTCGCCGAGGAATGAGTGAAGTAATATCTAATGAGGAACTCTTCTACAGCAGGTGTTTAATTTTTTTTTTTGCTATGTACTTCTTTGCAATAACATGAACGATAGTTGTGTTACATAATGCTGCAGAACTGCATCAGCTTTCAGAGGATTTTCGCTTATCTTTTAAACATGAATTTTGCACATAAAGAAGGACTGAGATGTTTGGTGTGGTCATTCTTCAGCAGGTCTGAGGTGATTTTTTCCCTCAGTTGCAGCTCCGTCTGCATCACATTCGGTCTGTTTGTTGCTTTACATGCTTGGAAAAAGAAAAAGAAATCCAAGGAGATAGCACTGAAAAAATATTGTAGGGATAAAGTACAAGAGACCACAGAGGAGACATGGACGAGCAGAGAGCATGTGTGTGTGTGTGTGTGCTGCACATGTGTGAGCATTTGTGAGTATCTGTGTGTATTTGTGGCAGAGGCAGCGACAGACAAACAGACCAGAGAGAAAGAGGAGAGAGGTTATTGCTGGAAAGCGTGAAGACAATAATGCAAACTGACACTTCAGAAATTAGATGCTGGTTGCCTTGGCAACAGGCCCAGGGCTAGGGGCTACCAGGAAGGGGTGAGGATGGGTGAGGGTGAGCGTGAGTGTGGGTGCGAAGGGCTGCAGAGAGCGCTGAGATAGTGAGTAAATTATGTTTGATTAGAGGCGCAATCATTTGAAAAGAGCAGAGAGAAGCCAGCGGAGATGCAGCCGGCGATCGATGCAGGACTGGAATGTGCTGCATGCGAGGACGGAAGATGCTCCTCCTTCACATCTGGCTCTTCAGGGGGTTTCTCAAGGGTTCTAACTGCTGACATTTGTCTTAAAGAGCACTAGAGTTTGTCTCAGGCCACAAAAAACAAATAACTGCGGTTCAGTTGTGAGGTGAGGAGTCACAGACACGCTGAATGAATTTTTCCTCCACCTTTAACATGTGTTATCTAACAGGACTGGGTTTCAGTTGAGCCTTTTATTCACAACTATTAGAATTTAATCAGAAATACCACCGCACCCGAAAGATAGGTAAACCTTTATTCATGAACAGGTTTATAGAAAATAAACTGGACTTTAACACCTCGATAGAGAGCAGCAGTTACGTTGAGAGGCAGCTGTACACTGCTTCTGGTTATAAATCAATAGAAGAAGAAGAAGCTTTTTTAACAGGAAACAAAACACAGCGATGGACATCTGCAAGAGGAAAACATACTTCCTTTCTCAGGGCTATAATTTCTTACTGGGAAGACATCGACCCATCAATGGTTTTGTCTTCTTCTGCCTGAAAATTGCTTTTATAAATAAAGTTTGGTAATGTGAATCTTTTGTTGGGTCAGAATGAAAACAACAATTTGCAAATGTTTCCACAGAAAATCAGATAAAAACAAAAATCAAAGTGGCTAGAGGTACCTAAGCATCTCCGGACCTTAAAGAACTCCTTCCCAAAAAGTTCACAGGAAAAAACAAAAGGAATAATTGGCTTTCATTCCAAAATATATTTATTCTAAATTAAAAAGCAAACAAACAAACACACAAAAAGTCTAAATAAAAATAATCACTTTCATAAACTAATGTTTCTGTCACAGGGTGGTCTGCCAAAAGTCGAGAGATGCTAATTAAATCATCACAACCAGCCCACTGGTGGGGAATACTAGCCAGACATCACAAAAATAAACAAACATCCATGTGCTTCCGTACACCTAACACAAGCTTACACACACACACGCAACACGAGGTAAACCACAAACAGGCCAGCGTATCTCCTGTCCTGTTGGTCTCCTAAAACTACCAAATTAAATGAAACATTTACGGATTATCTCTTTATTTAGTTGTAGTAAAACATGACACCACACATCTAAACAACACAGCTTTATACTTTGCACAAAAAGTAAGACAATGACTGTTTAGTAGATTATTTCTCCTCTTTAATAATTCCAGCTGGTGTTATATTTAATTATTATTATATATGGTTGAAAAACCTGATGAGTCACCTTTAAACCAGGTCGAACTAGTACAGATGATGCTCATGTGGGATTAGCAAAACAGCTAAATGTGGGGGTAGTGAACCCAAATAAAACAGTAGTAATTATAGTAATAACAATAATGATAATACGGACGTGTATTATCTATAAGCATACAATGATTAATTACAATGATGGAGTTCACAGTATTTTAAAAAGATCAACAAAGCGACATTTAAAATTTCTTAGCTGTTAATAAATGTGGTTCTTTATCTGTTGCAAGTGTTTTTTAAAACCTTTATTCATACAAGTACAGCAGTTCTATTGATGTAAATCTCTTACCTGTTAACAGTCATGTTTTTGACTGGCGAACGGAAGCTGGACTACCTGGAGAGAGAGCTCCACGCAGAAAGTCCACCGTTCAAACCTTGCTGTGAAGACACGCTGCTGTCCACCACACCAGCGTGCAGCCCTTCCATCTTCTTTTCAGGAGTGCACCAGAATGCTGTGTTCACATGTGAAAGATGCATTATGTAACTTTACCACCTTAAAAGTCCTCGTTCCGGACTTGTTTGAAGGCACAGTGACGTCTATTATGTGCATTTCTGGAGCATCTTGAGGCTGAGAAACAACTTCACCTCTTTTTCTTCCCAGACGCTGCCTTTCGTTAGCAAGCGGATATGAACACACCGGCCCTTTTAAAGAAGAAGAAACCTTTATTAGTCCCTCAGTGGGGAAACTGCTTTGATGTAACAGTACAGGTGCAGTAAGCAGGAGCACACACACAGTAAGTAATAAAACGTGCAGTATAGCTTGACAGGGTGTGTACAGGATATAAATATGTACATAGACATGTATGTAAACACGTAAAGACAGTTTCCATGTGTCTAGTGTAAAGTCTGTTGTGGTTACCAAACGTATTGTATAGACACCTTCAGTCTTGGTCGTAACTTCCTGTACTTTTGTTTGTGTGATGTTTTAATTGACTAGTTCTGTTGTGCTTTTAAACAGGAAACAGGTAAATGGAAGCAGGAAAAGACAAGACGAGAGGAGAACCTGCAGCAGGAGAAAGTTTACCTCTCGCTTGCTCCAATGCCTGAAAAGTTCAGGACAACATCAGTGTGATGGTTGGAGTGATGGGGGGGATTAATGGAGACTACAAAAAAGTCTTTATTTTTTCTAATAACACTTTTATAATTCAAGGAGTGGTTATTGTTTCCTCCCTATGTCTCAGTTATATATAATAACATGCTCACAACAGATACATACTAGAATTAATGTGCTCAGTTTTGTAAAATATACTATAATATACAGTACAATAACATTAGCACTGTAATAATAGTAATATATATATATATATATATATATATATATATATGCACTGCTCACTTAAAAAGCCAGAGTAAACTGCTTTGCAACTTAGGTTCGTCTTTATTGGGCAAATAATATAATTTATGGTATAAGAAGTTGTGTAAACAAGAGATGATATGCCACATAGTTACTGCTCCTCACGGTTACAACACTCCATTAAAGCCGACCCGACATCAGTCCCGTCCGCATCAGGTTACGCCCCAACACCATGAAGAACACATTATTAGTTGTACCATGTAATCCATGTAAGTATAGTCAGTGCTGATGTAGCTGAATTTAATTATCATTTATTTTTATGAACATTCTCCAGACCGCTGAAATATTTTGCATTGTTATTATTCTGTCCTGTGAAAACATTTAAGTTCCTAGTTACCTGTTTAGTGAGGGGGGCTTAATTTGTGACGCACCGCAGTAGCAGGTGTGAACTTTTGCAGCTTCATGGAAACCGTTGTGTGTAAAGTGTGTTGAAATGTGGTCTCTCTCTTTGTTAAGCTAACTATATTAAAAATAACTCTTTTAAAAAGTTACTAAATAACTACGATCTGTGTTTTGTGTTTTTCTTTGTTAAAAGCAGCCGTTAAAGTTATTAAATCTGATGTTTAGTCAGTCTGAAGATCATGATGATGATGGTGATTAACTGCAGGAAAATAACAGGAAGATAAAAGTTGTGATTCAGCAGAGATGCGAACAAACTAAAAGCTGAGGCCTGTTTTTAAATGAGCGCACGTTCCTAAAACGAGGGAAAGAAGTGGCCAGTGAAAAGGCAGAGACGAGAACATGGTGAGGCTCCATCAGATTATAACATGAACTCATCTGAGCTGAAAAGCTCCAGCAGGAATTAAACGCAGCCCGTCTTCTGACATCACACGTTCCACCACAACCATCGTGTTCAGACCCTCGAGCTAACCCTAAAGTCTGGAGGAAATTTAAGCTGTGAGTCTGAATTAAAAGAGAAACTCTAAAATGGCTCTTCATACATTTAAAATGATTTTTCCTGTTAAAATTCATACAATAAAAAATGAGAGAAAAGCTGAAAAGGCCAATACGAATAAGAAGAATCGGAGAGCACGCTCCAAGGGAACATCATGAACCTGATGTTCACTTCTAACACACAAAATTCACTTAAATTTCTCTGGTAATGATTTTATTACAAGGATCTCATTCTTTATTCTTTTATAAATTAAGTACCCTGATTATTTTTTCTCTTAATAAAAACTTAAACCAAAGTAAAGAAGTGAAGAACTTTAGAAAATGATGCAGTCGGGTCTTTTGGTTCCTCTTCAGACGTGTGTTAGGGCACACATAAATGATGTATCAGCTTTTAAAGCTTTGTATACAGTATATATAAAGTAACTAGATGAGGAGCCTTTATTGCAGCGTTTCAGCTGATGAAACGTTTGTTTTCGGTGCAGCTGCAGCGGTCACGTCGTTAAATGCTCCCTCCTCCTCCTCAGAGATCATCTCCTCAGACACTTTCATCCCAGATCAAATTTCATGAAGGACTTCATCTGCAGGACGAGGAGAGAAACCAGTGAGACCATTCATACCTCTCCTTGTTTCCTGTTCTGTAGGCCTTTACTTTGGTTTCGATTAGAAAGTTTAGTCTCCCAGTATGACCAGTACAAACTCCTCCAGGGGTTCATCTCCAGTAGACTGGATGGCTGTACTGGTCTTTTAACTGAACTTCCCAGAAAGATCATCAAACATCTGCAGCTCATCCAGATGCTGCTGGAGTTTAACCAGGACTAAGAGATCTGAACACATCACACCAGTTTTTCATCTTTACACTGGTTTCCAGTTTACACTGGTTTCCTCTCATGCTGGTCTACAAATCCCAGAATCCATCTGTGATGTGTTCAGAGAATATAAACCTGGCAGGACTCCTAGATCTAAGAACTCAGGTCAGCTGGTTCAGAAGAGTCCAGGCCAGATTACAGGCCAGAGTCCAGGTCAGGGTCCAGACCAGAGTCCAGGCCACAGACTTTTTTCAGTTTTTTGAGTCCTCATTATGTAATAATCACTGTTTAGTCAGTTTATTATGTAAAGCACATTGAATTGTTTTATAAATGCACAGTAGAAATAAACGTGCCTTTACTGTTTCTGATGGTCACATTAAACTCAAATTTTCTAGGTAACAGGCAGAAAGCATGAAAAGAAGATCCTGTGGGACCTAAATGTTCAGGCTCCAGGTTCTTTTATTCCACTTTTTCTTCTGCATCTCTTTCATTCTGCATTGACCCGTCATCAGGTCCTCGTAGATGATTTCCACCGTTATCTGATACGAACTGTATTCACATACAGACACCACGAAGCACTGAGCGCTGGTCTGCTTCCGGACGTGGACAATAATGACCTTAAAATCAATAAACTGTTGTCTTTGATTTGATTTCTACACCAGTATCTGTGCAGCAATGACAAAAATGACATTTTAAAGCTATTTTAATATATTTAATATATCCTGTCCCGGATATTCTTCACAAAACTGCTGCTGAGAAATAAATCCATAAAGTTCCAGTTGGCTTTTATGTCGTTTATGATGCTGTAGCAGTAAAACGGGTTCAACGGAGCACACGAGTCTGCAGAAGTTGTTTACAACTCATTCTTTCTCCAAGAGTGTTTTTACTCTGCTTAAGTCTAGGTCCACGGCCCTCTCAGCCAATCCCTGTCGGCGCTGAGCGTGTGGACGTGCCTGCATGATTTAAACTAATTCTCACCTCAATAAGACTGCAGCTGGAGGCAGACTGTAGCCTAAATCAGTGGTTCCCAACCCTTCATTCTGCCGTAAAGCTGAGGACCCCATGCTTGGTTTTATTAGCTGCTTCTCACCATCAATGATGCGTTCTGGCTGACTCCTTTCCTTTGATAAAACCACAGTTAAGCTAATTAGCAACATATATTCTTACTTTTTTCTTTTTTTTTCCCAAAATAAGGATGAGCTTCTCAGACATGTCTCATTAATTAAATGGTGCAAAGTGTTTTCATGCTCCCAGAACACTGGTTCCATGTCAATAAAACACCCAGATGATAAACAGTTTAAGAGAATACACCTCAACTCTTCTCTGTGTGGACATGGCCTTCATTTAAATCACACTGGCTCAGAGCAGTCAAAGCCTCGGGGGCCCACTGTGCTCTTTGGGGGACCTACTTAGGGGACCACATGTTGGGAACCACTGGCCTAAACTAACCTTTGCCTTGACTCAGGCTGGGTTCTGTAGAGTCTTCAGAAACATACGATCGATTGAGGCTTTCTGTCTGGTACTTAACCTCAGCATTAATATGAAGATAAATGTGTATGAAACTGATCAGGATATGAATTTTCTTAAATTGTTGAATTGTTCCTACAAAGCTTCGTTGAAGGTGTGTTATCCTGCATCAGAGCTAAAACTCTACGTTTTCCCTCCATCTACCTGAGTCGTGAATATTTAGTCATTTAATCCGTACGGATCAGCTGTGTGCACGCAGAGATCCTGCATCCCTGTTCTGGTACATTTAAAGTCCAATCCACAGTCTGAGTAAAACTGGTCTGAACTGAACTGAACTGTCAGGCTGCAATGGAGGACGAGTTTTTATGCATCAGTGGAGGACACACCTGGTCCACCTGACTGCAGGACAAAAGGTTCAGAGCTGCAACACGAGTCCTGGTGCTGCTCAGTTTAAGGTGCAGCTCAGAGGAGACGACAAAGCACACCTCTCACACAACACTGTCAGATCTTCTAACCTTTCACAACTGCAGAAAAACCCTTTAATATCACAAAGTGCAGTTTGAGAGACCTGCCGTCGCTTCAATTCAACGTGCAAATATTCCTCCAAGGAAATAAATCCATAGCAAACTTGTGAAATGCCAAGAGTCAGATTTAACGTTCTTTTAAAGCACGCTTGTCCCATTCTGCATAAATTTGAAAGTAAATATTATCCTAATTATGTACACAAAGTTTAAAATGCATTGTGTGTTGCTTCCAGATGCACACACACCCATGCTGCACTGTGGTTGCACACGTATGTACACACACATGGACGCGTGCATGCTCACAGGCAGCAGAATTGAATGCGATAGGGAAGTGAAAAATGATTAACCCAGGGTCAGCTCTCAGCCTCAATCTCAGCAGCGCTCAAAGAACATCCTCGCCTGATTTACACTCGTCATGTTCCACAGCACACATTTGCATATATTTATTAAATTCACCACGCGTTGGAGAATAAAATATAACAGGGTGGAGGGGATGGGAGTGAGGAAAGGAGTGGAGGAGGGGAACGAGGAAGGGGGTTATTTAAAGGAGGCGTGTTTCTGATAGATTTTCTTTTCATTCACATTCATTTGTTCCCCTTTTCTTCCTCTCTCCCTGTGTTTTGTTCATTAGCATGGAGGTCAGTGGAGGCGTCAGATGTGACCGCTCGACGCTTCAGGGAAAACATTGCTGCTGGTCAGCCGCTTGAATTGACCTTGTTATCATTGTGACAGACTGTGTTATTTATCAGTTAGTTAGATAAGGAGAGCATGGAGCGCGCTGATTGTCTACCTCATGAAATGAATCTCCATCCTGAATCTGCAGAGACAAACAGCCTTCAGGTGTTTTCACGTCTGCTCACTAAACTCTGTCACCTTTGCTACAAGTCTGCCAAAAATGAGGCGAGGGAAAAATGAGCTGTGTGTGAGAAGGACTGAAAACTGTTTGCCTCCTCCTGCGGCTTCAGCTGCTTTCAGAAAGGTGGAGTCAGAAACTTGACTTGGACATTTTTGATTTACAAACACTTGATACATTAAATAAAATATCTCTTATGTAAAAGTTGTGCCACACATCAGTTTGTTTCCAGAATCTAATTAATTCCTTCCCAACAATCCTGAGAGCCAACCAGCATCCAGTCGCTCTGCAGAAAATAATAACTAGAAGGCCTCAGAGCGCCTCCACCACGCCACAGGTTCACCCCAAAGCCCCACAGCACAACCCGTACCTTCTAGATTCAGAATATCAACACGATCTGGGCCAAACAATGTTGGATTTTAACATCTACCATGATTTCTTCTTGTAATTCTTTTATTTTTTATTTTTGCCAATGATTCTGGCCATGAGTAAAGGCCTCTTTACGCTCCCTTACGTATGTAAAAAGCGACGCTCGTTTCAAACGCTGTCACACGTCGCCATCCTCAAACTTCCTTTTATGTTCTCCATTAAAGGAGCAGCGTCGCTATAAAGTTGTTTCCAACCGCCCAACATGCCCGAAACACTCGTATATCTTTTCTTCAAAAGCTCACATAATTTCTACACTTGTTGTGCTTCATTCTTCTTCTGCTGGTTTCCCCCCCTTCCTGATCCTCTTCTTCTCTGGTTTGTTTCTTTCGCTGTCTTTCGCTATTTTGCTCAACACTGCTCCCACAATTTCCAGCAGTATTGCTACACCTGGTATTGCTAAGCTCCCGGAAACTGATCAAACTACGCGTGTAATCAACACAGAAGATGAATGAAAAGGTCCGTCCTTCAGCGTCTTCTGCACTGAACAAAAACAGGCCTTTAGAAGCTGTTATGGCCAAATTATCCAGGTCTCCCTGTAGTAAAAATTACTTTCCTGGATCTAGATGGTGATCGAGTGTAGGTACATGTGCTCGGTAGTCAGATCTTTTATTTATTTATTTATTTATTTATTTATTAGCCAGATCTTTCTTAGGGCCCTGCGCCTGCCGACCATGTCACACTGTATGATGGACTGAACGTATAGAAGGTTGCGGTTGGTCGAATTACGAAAGTAGTTTTTCTTTCAAGGTTTTGAAGTTCTATAAAGGAAACATGGACCATTTTTATAAAGAAATCTATCACTACTTATCAAGACGGACTTACCACGGCCTGGCAATCACCTCTAAAGGCCCATTTATGCTCAACGCAGAAGACGGATATGCAGACAGACGGAGCGTTTTGGTCGTCTTCTTTGTCGGTTATGTGTGTAATTTGGTCCGTTTTCATGCAGCTTAGCTATCCGTCGCTTAACGTTGATGAAGCAATACCACCGGAAATTGCAGGGGCAGTGCTGAGCAGAATGGCTGACATTTGACCAGCGAAAGAAAGAAGAAGAAAATCAAGACGAGAGCAAAAAAGCAGAAGAAGAACGAAGACGAGGACGACAACTGTAGAAATTGTGCGAGCTTTCGAAGACAACATGCAAGTGTTCAGGGCAGGTTGGACAGTTGGAAACAACTTTATTAACATATTACCGCTACCAACATAGTCGATAGCTCAGAGTACATCAAGAAAACCGGCTGTCGCTGCAAACTGCACTTTAATGGTGACCTGTTCAGCTGCATTGAGGGAATGTGATATACCTGGCTGACGTGGATAGTTCTGTCCCCCACGGCTGGCATGGCTCGGCTCAGCGTGGACTGACACAGTCCCGATCAGTCTGCCGGCTCCCTCTGTAATGCCCCAGTGTGGTCTGCACCTATATGAACCTCTCGCTGTGTTGCACTCCAAGGCCGGCTGCAGCTCTGTGCACAGTTGCGGGAGGACTGGAAACCTGAAGCAGCTGATGAACCAGTTTCATCATGTGCCAGTAAATCCTCTCTGTCTCTGAACACACGCTGGCTTCGTATTGTACCGTTTACGTCTTCTAATACGGCTAACGCAGCCGTTGGTTTTAGCGGTATTTCTAGTATCATGTCTTTTATAGCCACTAATGTAACCGCAGACGTGGGCGAGTTCATTGCTTATCAGTGTTAATTATTCATGTCTTCAATGTGCTCATCACTCAGTATGAGGACAGTTTTTGCATTTATTCATTATAATAGTTTCCCAGCATCACCTGTAAGTGTCCCAAAGCATCAACAGCTGTAGAAACATACTGTATGTACACCAGCTATGAACTTTTCCACGGTCATTTCACTCTTGATACATCTGAACTTTGCCCTGAGAAAGAGTGTACACACCCTTTGTACATGAGGCTCCAGGTACCTAAGGAACAAAACGTTGTCTCTTTAAACTCCACCTTTTAAATATTATGTCATTGTTTATACATTCTGGTTATTTGTATTATTAAGTTGATGTTCTGTAGAAACTGATTTTTGTAATGACATCGAGGAGGAACCGGACCAACGTTGTTGCACATCAACCCTTTTTTGTTGTATTTGACTGCTGTCTCGAAGCGCGAGGATGACGAGGGTTCTGCTTTGCAGGAGGAAGATGTGTGTTGTTAATTTGAGATTTTCTTTTTGTTTTTAACTACTTCATTCCCTCTTGGTTATGTGCAGCCGGTGAGGTATGTTTACTTATATCTTTAATTGTGTACACTATAGAACAGTTTGGTGCTCTAAGTCACGTGTCATTTGTATCCCTGCATGCCAACAGTTCGGTGTTGCTAACAGACAGACAGACAACATAACCTCCGCCTTAATGGAGGTAACAATAACACAAGATACTTATGTCTTTCCACATGCTTGTTTAAGAAATGAGAAGCTGCTCAGTGCATCAGCTTGTTGTAGCTGAAAGACAATCATCTATGCAGGAATCTTCCAGCAGCAGCTCCCACCGGTTAGCTTAGTTATATCCAGGTGGAGACTTTGTTTTTTAGCCAGGAAGTGTTTCTTTATAGATTTTAACAAACACTCGCCCACAGAACGGTGCAAGCCTGCTTCACTGCACGATTAAAATGTTCATATAAACTTGCAATTCTCATTATTTCCCAAAGTGAACATGCTGAAAGCAGAAAGGGAAAAGAATGTCAGGCAGCTGGCAGATTCAAGCAAATATTCAGTGATTCAACTGGTGTGCAAAGGGAAAGATTTCCGTTATTTTTTATTATGATTGCTGTGAGTGTCAGTGCTAAACTCCACCCATTGTTCCAACCAGCTTCTTTCTTTCTTGGCTTTTTAATCATTTGCATTCAAATATTGACCAGCACATTGAGCAGGAAGCTTGGATGTGTCCTGGCTGTGCCAGCAAATGCTGGCTATGGCTGAGAAAATACTCGATTTTAATTAAGTCTTGGTGTATTTGTGATGGCTACCACGTGCTTCCAAAGAAATTGAGGCTACACAAAGAAAAGATGGTGTATAAGGTTCACTAGCAGAGGCAGCACATCCTCGTTTAAAGGACCTGGAATATCATCAGTTACCACAGCAGTAGCGTTTTCTGCTCTGATCTTAATATTAGCCAAATACTAACTTCCTTCATTGTCTCCAGATGTATTTTTACACCCTTAAAATCCAGATATTTCCTGGTGGAATTTCCTAGAAACAGGCAAAATACAGCAAGCATGTCAACAGCTGGACCAACACCTGAGCCGACTGGTTACACGAGCTGGAGAATCATCAGAATATTCATGATGAAATGTCTTAAAGCGCAATGCCACCGATGGCCACTAGAGGCTGGCTCAGGAAAATACTTTGACTCCAAACCAAGTTTTATTTAAAAGAAACACTTGCATCCAAAACAAAGCTAATTTAATTATTTCCTGTCAAGTCATTCGCTTTGTTTTCTAAACCTTCTGCTATGTACTACACATAGGCTATTAGGGAGTACACAGTATGCAGTCCTTACTGCGTACTGTTTGACGTTATCATCTGGAATGAGCATGTAGCATGCGAAGGCATTTTTAGCCAGTTTCAGAGTGAAAAAAACAAAAGTAAACATGGCAAAGCAGCATTTAGCAGAAGTAGTAGAGAAGCTGAAAAGTTTGAATTTTAATGATACAACTGCTGTGTTTACTGAACCTGACATGGAGGTGACTTCGGCTAAATCAGTACTTACTACTCGTACAGTACACAGTGTTAAAAACAGCCCTTATGTTGTGACATTAGCTGGGTTCAATCATTTGGATTGTGCTGCTGGTCCTTTAAAAATCGATGAAATGATACCTGCATGAGGATGGTATGGGACAAGTAGCAACAGAAAATACGAAACTCTCCTTCAACTGGTACTGAACCAGTTAACTGTCAAACTAAGAGATAATCAATGTAAGCAGCCTCATTAAGTTTAAATTTAGTCCTACAGACTCGTGTAAAACTATAAACAAGATGTTTCTAATTTTGTTTTAACTCATTAAATGAGTTAAATGCTTCCAACCACTCAGTGTTCACAACTTATAATTACCAAGTTCTCATTTCAATGGGAATTTTTACACTTTTATTGGTTAGAGTTGTACAGAAAAAAAGATCAGATTGATCACTTTCAGCTCGGTTAAGACTGGATGCAAAAACATCCTTAACCCCATCCCAGTGGCCCCTGTCCTCTGTGCCATTCCAACCCCCTCTCCCCTCCACACACACAGTCAGATGCGAGCAGCCGTGGCAGGTGAGATCAATAAGGCTGAAACCTGTCCAGAGCTTTAATCCATCTGAGGTGAGAGGAGACGGGACAAGAGAGCCATCACTCAGCATGAGACCAGAGACCCGAGCCCTGAGCCCCGTCTGCTGCTAAATGGACGTCTGAAGAATATTATCAATCAGAAGATTTCCTCTATCTATCTATCTATCTATCTATCTATCTATCTATCTATCTATCTATCTATCTATCTATCTATCTATCTATCT
>JBAFTA010000021.1:1281046-1291363 GCA_036919975.1 Melanotaenia parkinsoni
GATCTTATGTGTGTGTGTGTATATATATACATACAGACATACATACATATGCGTGTGTGTGAGTGTAAAAATGTGCACGAAATCCGTGCTAAAGAATTAAAACAGATTGTATAAATAGGTATAAATATAACAGATAGTTTTAATTAATGCACATTTTCTTTTTGCCTGCAGCTTTAATGCATTTATTTATTCTGTAACTTAAAGATATTCCACTTTGGTGATGCTTTGATGCCAATAAATATCTTGTTTAATAAAAAGCTGCAGTTTATTAAGGAAATGATGCACATTGCTGAGCCGTGAAAAAAGAGAAAGGTTGTTTTTTGCCATTGGTAAGAAAAAAATCCCAGACACAAACATGTGCAACATAACAAAAGCACACACACACTGCTTTCTGTCTCTTTTTATCCTCAAACACACACACATGAGCTGGGTGTCTGGGTGCAGACTGTGTCAGGATGATTAGCACCATCTCTGCCAACTGTGATGTGGCTTTTTGTGCACTCACTGTAATTATCGCTGATTTCACAGATTTACATACCACCCTCCCCTTTCCCACCTCTCCGCTCTTACTCACTTCCAGCCTGTTTCCACTGCATCTCTACGGCCTCGTCTGGATCACACACCGCAGGCAATTTCATGTGTGTGTGAGCTCAATCATTCAGCCGGTCAGCAAAACAGTCAATAAGTCAGTCAGTCAGTCAGTCAGTCAGTCAGTCAGTCAGTCCCTCCACCTCCTTGAGTTTTGCTTGGAGCCAAAATGGAGGCTCTATTTCGTCATCTTCCTCCTCGTTCAGTGTGTGTTAAATACCAGGGCTCTCAACGCGGGGAGCCCTGTGAGCCACGCTGCTTCTCCAGCATGTGGATGTAATCCCTAAGCAACGCTCTCTCATGGGAAGCGAGAGCATTTCCATAAAAATGTACCCTACAGTTAGACGATTGTTCTCCATAAGCAGGTGTTGCCTTTGCCGCTGGAGCACAGAGAGCAGAGCCTAAGTGGTTTTGGGTGTATTTTGTGTGTGTGTGTTTTTGTTAATCTGCAGCACAGTGGGATTCTGCCTCTGGTGTAGCCTAGCATGGTGTGAACACACATCATTATGCAGCAGTGATGCAAAGGCAAAACACAATGTGTTATGTGCTTATAATGCAAAGACATTCCTCCATATGGTGTGTAGTTTCACAAACGTGAAACCCGCCTTTGTTCCTCTTCAAAGAAAGTTTATTTAATCATATTCTGATTTACGGCTTCAATCGTTTATTTTAACGTGCATTGAGGTGCATTAGGGTGCGTTCGGGTGCTCCGTTGTGTTTCTCTGCTCCTCAGTTTAATTGTGTGGCAGGAAAAGCCTTCATGACTGAAACGTGTCTTATCTCATTATTCTGTCAGGTCTGCATTTCTGCTCTTGTTCTGAAGACTAAACTTCCTACGACACAAACTGACTGGAGGTGGTACCATTAGTGTGGAAATATTAATCTGATCATCCTAATGACTTATGCTAGAAAAAGTTATCAGACTAAGTTATTTTTTAAATGTTTCTGCTTATTTGCATCTAAAACTGTGAGGTGGTCGGGGCGTTTCATGTGTAAAATGTGAAGGAGAATCAGTCATTCTCTTCAGTTTGTAATGAAATAGATTGAAGCTTTTTCTTTTTTTTTAAAAGTGCCTTTTAAAAGATCCAAACTTGACTTGCTGACATCGTTTCAAGGCTGATGTGAACCACAGTTTTTAGCATAAACTCTGTGAAAGAGCATGAATGAGACAGGTGAGCCAAACGGACTCAAACAATGAGCAGAGCCAGTTTTCTGCAGCCGAACGTCGTAGCGAACGTGATCCGAGTCTGAAAGCTGCTCTCTGCTTCAGGTCTGGTTTCAGAACAGAAGATCCAAAGAGCGGCGAATGAAGCAGCTGAGTGCTCTGGGAGCGCGGCGCCACGCCTTCTTCAGGGGCCCGAGGAGGATGAGGCCTCTGGGAGGAAGGCTGGAGGATGCAGACATCTTAGGACCCGGGGCTTACGGTTACTACGGAGGTAAGGAAGTTTTTCTACAACATATCTCACCTCAGATATCACATTGTGCTGATGAGTTGAGGTCTTTTGTGCTAAATAGACCCGCTGCTCCCAGATCAGGACAGTTGTTTCTGTTTTCCCTGAAAACTACTTCCTGTTCAAGGACAAAGCTTAAGTTTTGTACATATCATCCCCAGCATTAAGGAGGTTTTTTGGAGGGAACAAGATGAGGCTGAAAGCCGTCGCATAAAGGTTATTTTATTCGTGCTGCAGCTATGGAAATAATAGATGGAAGATGTTTTTTTTCTTGTGACTGTAACCTCAGGAAAAATGAGAAGCTATTGTTGGGTTAGTGTGCTGTGTATGCAGAGTCATAAAATACTATTTTCATTTATTAGTTTTTTCTTCCAGTTTGAATGAAAACCTTTGTGTGTTTAAAGCCTCATTTCCACCAACGGGTGCAGGCCGCACTCGTTCATTCAGTCAAATTTCATGTTTCCCTTGAATATTATTCATGAAGCAGTACAGGTTACATCATGTTTCCCCCAGTGGTTCATTTCTTCTCAAAATACAACAAATATTAAAGAAAAAGATGAGGACGTTGTCATTAAACATACGGTGGTGCGTGGAGCAGGGTATAGTAACTAAAAGTATATTTTCTGGCTTGTTTTAACATGGTGAAACCACACAGAGAATTCTCTGGTGATGTCCTGATTTAATGAGATAATGTTAATAATGCAGAATATTGATCAGCTGATTAGGATGATCAGCTGTCACAGATTCTGCAAGTTTTTATCTTAAAAATACCAACGGCTAATGCAACAGAGAATATAAACAGAAAAAGAAATAAATCTGATCTGTTTATCTGCACAGAATTAGTGAAAGATGCAACTTTACATACAGAAAAGGAGACGAAGTAAAGGTGGAAACAATAGTTGCAGGTAAATCAGCTCCATGCTGATGATTGTTTCTCTTAATGCAGAACCTCATCCAGTCATGTTGGGGAAGCTCAGCTTCCTCTGCAGCTTCCCTCAAATATCCGGATTCAGGTTTGAGGCTTCACATGAAGACAGAAACTTTTCCTGTTAGATACTTGGTTCAAGTTAAAGTTCTGCTGGATTTGTTTTTCAAAGGAAAAAATATTTTATTATCTTTTTATGTTAAACTGCAAAGCTTACATACAGTTTTCTGCCGCTAACCACGTGAACACAGAAACGCCAATCAGCTCATTTAAATCAACACCTGAGAAATGAAACTTTACAAAACATCAGTGTCCAGCGTGAAGGTGGGGTTATTTTGAGACAAAGGTGGACATAGAGATGCAGGAATAAATCAGCAGCTTGTGAGCGTGGTGGTCTCAGCTGAGGGGCCCCGGCATTGAGGATACAATAAACTGGAGCCGTCAAGGCTGCGAGGAAGAGAGTGGGAGGAGAAAACAGAGGACAAAACCTCCATCCTTTGCTGTCTCTGGTCTCCCTCCCTTCTCGCCTTTATCCGAGCTTGCTGCATCCCTCCGCCGCTGCTCGGGAAGGAAAGTCTGTGTGGTACGATGCGTCTGCATGTGTGAGTGTAATTATAGTGTGCAGGGCAAACACTCCCTTCAACACCGCCCTCATCTCCCTCTCACACACACATATAAACACACCACGAGACGAGCTTCTTGTTTATTCTCAAGGTCGACCAAACTAGCCCGGGCTGAGTCTGGCATCAAATAATTAGCATGTTTGGAAAAGTCGTGCCACCTCGTATTGTTTCCCCTGATAAATTGTGCAGTAGAAAATTAAGCAGATTTCCTGATATCTAACCTGTTAGTTGCCAGTTCTCTCCGTTCAGACTGGATGGCAGAGACAGGAACATATGGTGGAAATGCTCCTGCAACATCTGGAGCTCTGGGACGAAGTCCTTCATTGATCTCAGCTGAAGGTGCCGCTCAAACAGAATGGCTTCAATCAAAGGCTTTTGTGGGTTTTGTAATTGTTAATGGATCCAAAGTGAGCATTTTCAGCCCAGTCTCACCAGAAAACCTGCAACAGGAGCATTTCCCCTCCCATCCGAAGTGCTGCAGCAGACAAGGCATTCATATAAAAATGCATTTACCAGCCCAGCAATGTATTTTTGTGACATGTAAACCTAAACATGTACTTTTACCGCCCGACTGCTTCTCATTCACAGCTGGGTAGAAGAGAAAGGAGTGAGGGGAAAGTAGGCATGATGGTACAGAAACAACTGATGTGTTGGTGAAATTAACTTCAAGGTGAAACCGTGGAGGGAAGAGAGTAAAGAAAATGTGCCATTTTTAACAGTTTGGTAGTGAAACCTAAAGGTTTTGCGCAGGGTCAGGTAAACAGGTTCAAAATGAACATTAAACCTAAACAGCCCAGGTTTCACCTGTAGGTCAACATAAGTCTGGAGACAAAGCTTCGGATGTATCAGTGGGGCTTCTGTGATGTGACTGTTTTAGACGTTGGCTTCAGATTACTTTTAGTGGGGTTAGAAAATTCAAGAAATGAATATCAATGCAAGATTTGGGGCTTATTGGAGCTATCTTGTGAAGTATCGTCATTGTTGGGAAGTCAGACATGTGAAAATGAATCTGGCCAGGCAGCGTGGACGTTGATCTGGACCAGTCGGTGTGATAGAAGAGGTCATTGTTGACATTCAAAGCCCCAGTCTGAACAGACCCATAGTTTTCTCTGTTCTTCTGATTGGTTGAAAGCAGCTCATGATAGAAAGTGACTGGTGGACTTCATAGTGTGTCAGGATGTCCACTGATGACCGGCTTGGTGAAGCTGCCGGTGCTCCTGACGTCAGACGAGGGAAAACAGAAACTGTCTATTGCATTCTTTACAAACGTGTAAACCAAATCCACACACACAATTCAAGCAGTTTAAACCCGTAAATTAACTTCACACATGCACCTTTTCACCATCGGCCTCACGGATGTGGTCAGTTTCATGCTCAGAAAGGTTCCTGCAGATCATTGAATGTTGATGCATGCATCGCCTGACGTGCGTGCATGTGTACTCAGATTCTCACTGGGCCACAAATGTATGTTGCGTTTAAATGCTGGAAGAAAGCTGGGTCATCTGGGTTTTAATTGGATTTGGACAGAACACTTCATCTTCTCTTGGTTATGGAGATCGACGGCTGTGAATCAGAAGAACAGATTTAAGGTTAAGAAGTAGAAAATAAGTGTTGATCATTTCTATAGTTAAACAAATCTTGGTGGCTGGAGAAAGAAACGGACAGCAGGCATCCTTCCTGCTCTAATTCTGCTCAGTAATCAACATGTTTCATCTGTTTATGTTGACTGAAAAATGACACATAAAACCGTGCTGATGATGTTTTTGGCCTGGAGTCTCCTGTCTGCTAGCCTAAAAAGAGCTTTAATGGTCTCATTGTGGATTTTCTTACCTGTAGGTAGAGCTGTTGCGCTAAGCTAGCTGCCTCTGTGGTGTAGCATCACATTTATCAGACGGGAGGATGGTGTTAATTACTGGGTTTTCGTTTCTCTCGGAAGCTCAGGTGTTAATCACTTTGTTATGATCTGGATTCCTTGCTTGGTTTGCTCATTTAGCAGATCACTTTTGGGGTTTTCTTTTCGGGGGAGGAGAGCTTTTGAGATCAACACTGTCTAAAACAATCTCTATTTAAAAGTTAAATTCCAGCAGCAACAGATTCTCTGTTACTCTGAATCCATGGGACGTCCTGCAGGTTTCATTCAGCCTTAATTACCCAGACAGCACATGTGGAGTTCCTGTTGACAACTTCCAGCACTCTGAGCAGCAGAAACAAACTCCCCCTGCAGAAACATGCAGACGTTCAACCTGAAGACTTCAGCTGTCAGGATGAAAAACACCATGAAGCCTCTCAGAGGCATAAACATGCCAGTCAGTGTTGAACGTTGGCTACAAAACGGTGCTAATCCAACTGTGTTTTGGGGTATTTTTTTCTTTGAAAGCAACTAATTTCTGAGTGGATTCTGTTATTAACGTGTCAGCCTTTCCTCCAGCCTGTTGAAGGGAATGCCAAAAGAGAGCTGGCTGTCGGGAAGTTTTCAGCCATAAATCAAAGTTTACAGAAATACCGAAGAGGAAAGTTTAAACATGAAGATGCTGCAGTATTTGTATTTTCAGTCTTTTTAGTATGAATGTGAGAGGTTTAACATTCATCTTTTTTATAACAGATTTGATTTAGTGACAGTATAAACACAGAGTATTTGTGAGCATATATGAGCCTTCACCAGAGTCTTTGTATGGTTTTGTCACACACACTGCCTGGCTAGAAAAAAGTCTCCACCTGGATATAACTAAGCTAACCGGTGGGAGCCTCCTGTTGGATGATTCCTGCATAGATGGTCGTCTTTCAGCTGCAACTAGTTATTTAACTCCAGCTGATACAACGAGCAGCTTCTCATTTCTTAAATAAGCCTGTGGAAAGACACATCCGTGGTCATAGAAATGATGTTAATCTGTTTAAGAAGGTCAGATCATCGGCATCAAGCAGAGAAAACATCTAAGGAGAAGCAGAAACTACTAGAACTGGGTTCAGAACTGTCCAACACATTATTAAAAACTGGAAGGATGATGGGGGTATCACCGTCTTCCAGGAAGAAATGTGGTCAGAAAAACATCCTGAATGATGGTGATCAATGATCACTTAAAAGTTTGGTGGAACCAGATGGAAGAAAAACAGCAGTAGAACTCAGGACCATGTTTAATAGTGAAAGTTAGAACTTTTCCACATGAACAATGTGAAGGAACTCAAGGGACTGAACAGCTGTGGAGCCAGAAGCAAACCACTAACCAGTGAGGCTAGGGAGCATAAAGACTGGACTCTGGAGCCATGGAAGAAGGTCATGTGGTCTGATGAGTCCAGATCTACCCTGTTCCAGAGTGATAGAGCGTCAGGGTAAGAAGAGAGGAGGATGAAGTGATGCAGCCATCATGCCTAGTGCTGCTGTACAAGCCTGTGGGGGCAGTCTATGATCTGGAGTTGCTTCAGCTGGTCAGGTCCAGGTTCAGGTCTAGGTCAATCTCTAGGTTCAGCAACATTATGTGTCCAAAGAATGAGGTCAGCTGACTACCTGAATACACTGAATGAACGGGTTATTCTATCTTCCCTGACGGCACAGTGCCAGGATTCAAGGGGCTCAGATTATGAAGGAGTGGTTCAGGGAACAGGAGACATAATTTCCACACATGATCGACCAACCCAGAGTCCAGACCTGAACTCCATGGGGAATCTTTGGGATGTGCCGGAGAAGGCAGAGCAGTGGTCTGACTGTCCATCAATCCCAGATCTTGGAGAAAACTGATGCAACTCTGGATGGAAGCAACTCTTGTGACATTGTAGAAGCTTACTGAGACGATGCCACAGAGAAGCTGCTGGATTCAGAGCTAAAGAAGGTCCAACCAAATAATAGAGTGCGACCTTTTGATTTGACTTTTTTGGTGGTGACTTCTTATTGGCCAGGCAGTGAAGAGTATAAGCAGTGTTTCAGCAGCATGTCTCATCTGGTGCTGCTGCAGCATTGGCATCGCTGTAAAGATGACGACAGTGTGGAGGGAACTCTCTGTACCACCGCTTTCTTTAAGACGTGCATGATGTAAACCATGAAAGTGGTGAAGCTGCTGGTGACACCATGAGGGGGTTGAAAGGAATATTTGGTGTTAATCTTTGGTTATATTATAGATGATCTGCATGTTCTCAGATTATGACGATAAAGAAGACGCTGTTAGTTAAAGGGAAAAATAAAATGAGACGAGTCATTGATGAATCCTCTGGTGTCTCAGCTGGATCTGAGGCTGAAAATTGACTGGAGTGGACTGTTTAGGAAGCTGGCAGAGCCCAGTGAGGTAGAGGCGAGGGACGGTGCTGGAAGCTGCATCAGACGTGACGGAGGAACTGGCAGGGCTGCAGGGGAGGCTGGAATCCCATTTTGGAATTTCTCATCCAAATCCAAAAGTTTGAGCAGGGGAATCCATGGCGGTGCACGCCTGGCTGCGGGCTGAATGAGAGGGGGAGATGGATGCACTGAGTAAGAGGCGAGAGAACTGAGGTGGAGAGGTGTGGAGTTGTTTATACACTCAAATGAGGCTGTTGGAGACCAGTTGGTTGGAAATTGGGCATGATCAATTTCACCACTTAGACGGGGAGGAACTGTGTGTAAAACTAGACACACTGCTCCGGGGAAGGCTGAGGAAAAGGTTAACCTTGTGTTTCTCCTGTCCCTCCACAGAATACCAAGGTGACTATTACGGACCAGGAAGTAACTACGACTTCTTCCCCCACGGCCCTCCGTCCTCACAGGCTCAGTCTCCCGCTGAGTCTCCTTACATTCTGGGTTCTGGGCCCGGCGCCATGGAGGGATCAGGTCACCACCCGTCAGACGACCAAAGGTTCACGGACATGATCTCTCATGCGGAAAGTCCGAGTCCCGAGCCGGGCTTACCGAGCTCCCTCCAGCCCGTCCCAGGGGAGGCATATGGAGGCGGACCCAGTCCTCCTTTCTCCTTGGCCAGTAACTCCAGTTACAGCGCTCCAATGTCCCACCAAGGCCAGGAGATGGGGGAAACCACCGCCTGGTAAAAGGACACACCACAGGGACCATTCCTGGGCTGGATGCCAGCCCACTTCATTCAGGAGATGAAAACAAAACAAACCAAGGGAAAAAAGCAGGAGCAGAAAGTCCAGGTTGAATTTCTACAGAAACTTTTTCAAATCATGGACAAGCCGATGGAAACAGATGGAAGACGGGATGGTCTGCAGGATGAAGTAGCCGCTCCAAAGCAGATCCTACCTGGATAACAGGACTCTTAAAAAAAAAAAAAAAACTCCATCCAGCAAAAATGCTTCTCACCTTCCCCTTGCTGTTCAGGCCGGTTTCTTCTGACGCTCCAGGAACACCGTAGTGAGAAAAGCCAAAGGGGACACGTCTAGTTTTTCTTTATTTCTCACCACATTCTTAAAAAACATTGCTTCAGAGCAATTTTAGTTCTCACTTTGTTGCTTGTTGTTGCTAAATTTCCATTTACACATGCTTTAACTTTCATTTACAAACACATCTGTTGCCATGCCGACAGTACACCTTAAAAATTCAAACACACATCAAATTAAAAGGCTGCTGCTCAACACACACACACACACACACACACACACACACACACACACACACCTTTTAATGCACAAAAGTGTTCTTGATCATAGCTTGAAAGAAGGATGTCTATACCATCATTCAAAACACGAACACAATTAAAACGACACTTGTGTCCTCCCACACACGCGCACGTGCGCAGCTCACGCCCATGGAGGCGGCCCTGATAGTTCTGCTCCGCTCGCTGCTTCACCTGACCTTCCTTTTGTTACTGTCCCTTTAAAAAAAACATGTTTTAATGGAAATGATTTTCAAAAGAACATTGAACCCATAATGGAGAACGTCCTTCAGCAGCTGAGGTCTCCTTCCTCTAAAGACACAAAACAAAAGAGGGGGCAGACAACATCTGTGACATGACCACCGTCGGCTCTGAGGCGCGTGTCGCCATCTAGTGGCCGAGCTGCGCTCAGCGTCAGAAGACAAATTCACTTTTTCTTCTCTTTTTGCAAACAGTTCAGGGTCAAAAGTCAGCCTTTGTGGAAAGAAATGAAAGAGTTTGCATCTTTTAATTCCCAGTTTCAGCCTTTTGGTCTTTCAGCGCCGTCTCCTCACACTGTCTCCACCACAAGTTAGCTCTGCTTGAAATATTGTTTGTTTCCTTTGGACGTTGTAAAAGATCTAGGAAGAATGTGTCTTATCTCTAATGTACCCGGATATTCCTGGATACAAATGTGTGTGCATGTGTGTGTGCTTGCTCATGCGTGTGCGTGCGTGTGGATGTGAAAAATAGAAAAGGGGCAAGGCTGTATAATTTCTATGTAAATAGCGCTGGTAATAAAACCTCTCTTACAACTAGAAGATGTGGCTTTCTTCTTCATCTTCAGACTCTGGACTGTTTGTGAAAAAACAAATCATCAAAAATCACTTTAATCAGATTTAATGGAGCCTTGTTTTTCTGCAGCGTCGTGCAGCTTTGCAGGGCACGGAAAACTCAAACATCATCAGTCTGACATTTACTTTCCTATTTTAGCTTTTAAAAAGAAACACGAGCTCGTGTGATATGATGGATTATGATAAAACAATCTACCTGACATAATGGGAAGCAGTTTAAATTTATCCCAACACATAAATGGTGGGAAAAATGGTAACACTTTACAATACTGGACGCAAAATTTGCTTCGTTACTAGGTAACGCCTAGGTAACGCCTTGAGGGCGAA
>JBAFTA010000021.1:1327355-1342841 GCA_036919975.1 Melanotaenia parkinsoni
AAATAAAATAAAATAAAATAAAATAAAATAAAATAAAATAAAATAAAATAAAATAAAATAAAATAAAATAAAATAGGCCCGCCCCATGACGTAATCTGAGGCGACGAAAGAATGAGGTCAGGACTTCCGCGTCGCCATGTTGGTTTCTTACTAGCAATGCCAGCATCATAATGGGAAGAACGCTGTTCGTAGTGAAACTCAGCTTTGGTCGTCCGGCCGTTTTATAGTATCATAAAACCGTAAGTATAACTTGTTTTAAAGCGGCCGAGAGACAGACAGACTTTGGTTAAAGGTCATGCTAACATAGTCCGGGTTTGACACTTAATGTGGCTAATGCTAATAGTAGCTTCAGTAAAAAGCTAATGCTATCGGCTAAATGCTTTAAATACGGGTCTTTTTTTCTATTCCAGAGAGAAAATAAGATTATACTGTGTCTTGAATGTTCTTTCCACAACGATAGTCTGTAATGCATAATAAGATTTTCTGGAGGCTTATCATACGCAGCTAGAAGGGGTGTGCCAATCTTGTATTGCAGGTGAAGCTTAGGCAGCAGGAAGGCATCCTGAGACCATGTTGGCACGTCTGTTTCGACTCCATGGACTGCTGGTGGCCTCCCACCCTTGGGAGGTGATAGTTGGGACCCTGGCTGTCACCGTCTGCCTCATATCCATGAACAACCTAGCAGCCAGCAGCCAGATGTGCAGCTGGAATGAGTGTCCAAAAGTTGAGGAGGTGATGCTGGTGTGGGTGTAGGACTGACTGACAGGCTGCTCACGTCAGGATGCTAATAGGAATAAACTGTTTTATGTTGTTTTTACAGGAAGTCCACAGCAGTGATATAATCATTCTCACAGTCACTCGCTGTATGGCCATCATTTACATCTATTTCCAGTTCAAGAATCTCTTACAACTGGGATCCAAATATATCCTGGGTCAGTATTAGTTATGAACTACAATGGCACTGCTTCAAACACAGCACATATTTAACTTTGTGTTGTTTTGTTTCTTAATGGTGGAAAACCACACTATTTTAGCCTTTGTGCCTCAGATTTTAACATGTTACTGATAAAAAGCCAAACGGTTTCATTAATTAATAATTCAATATAAATATGCAGTGTTCTTTAGATTCTTAGGCCTGAGTCTTGGGTAACAGACAGACTTATGCTGCTTTTCTTTCTGCAGGTATTGCTGGATTGTTTACAGTATTTTCCAGCTTTGTGTTCAGTACAGTGGTCATCCACTTCTTTGGGAAAGAGCTGACAGGCCTCAAGTAAGTCTTCCTTACATCCTCACGCAACGTATACTCTCTGGAGATAATTTATAATAGTTTTTTATGTCCTTTAAATTGTGACTGAAATTATCAATGTAATCATTTACACAAAGAACTTTCTGGTGTCTGTCGATCATTGTAAGAGTGTTAAGAGCAGAAGTTTTAATATTTATGCATATTACATGCCAAACTGTTTAATCTGATGTTTGTTACAGTAGTTTAATTCAGGACAGACAGGTGTGTGTTTATTCCACCTGCTAACCATCATAAGGCGTCATCCTCTTTGAGAATGTGACTCTTTCCCATTTAAAACTCACTGCACATCCACCAGCCAGAGCCTTACACGTCAGCTGTCTGTTATCCGTCACATTCTGTGAATTCATTCATTTATATCAGGTCACAGTTTCATATCTGGCACCTCTGGAATTTGCTCTTCGTTAAATATTTCTGAGCGAGGTGGTCGTGTCGTTCATTTATAGCTAGTTTCTGTTATTATCACACAGAACTTTTCTGTTATTTCTGAAGACAAAGGAGAAGAGAGCCCTTTGAGTTATTACATGCAGTGGTGATGCCGCTCATGAATGAATTGATTGCTGTTATAACTTTCGATCAGGAATTGACATTTTTCCTTCCTGACTCACATGTGACTCCTTTCCCAACCAGCGAAGCCCTCCCGTTCTTCCTTCTGCTGATTGACCTGTCCAAAGCCTGCACACTGGCCAAATTTGCCCTCAGCTCGAACTCTCAGGTAGTGTGACCCAGCAGGTCTGATGGGATTCTGTCTGATGGGTGAGTAGGTGTGATGTGGCTGTTTGCTGTGTGTGCAGGAGGAGGTGAGGGAGAACATCTCTCAGGGCATGGCTATCCTGGGCCCCACGTTCACCCTGGACGCTCTGGTCGAGTGTCTGGTTATCGGAGTTGGCACCATGTCAGGTAAAGATTAGCTCACATTCCTCCTCTGTGAACCGGTGTCAGGAATGTGCTGAAATATGTCAGAAATGCTGTGGTGATGCTTAACTGTGCGGAAGATGACATCTGTATTTTTCCATTGTTTTCCAGGTGTTCCTCAGTTGGAGATCATGTGTTGTTTTGGCTGTATGTCCGTTCTGGCCAATTACTTTGTCTTCATGACCTTCTTCCCGGCATGTGTCTCCCTGGTCCTGGAGGTGAGAATGATGTCAAGTATCTGGAATATTTCCAGTATGATCAGACGTGAGCTGAAGGGATTCTGTTATAAAAGGAATCAGCATTATCAGGAATTCTGATATTAGTCTGGAATTCTGTTATTAACATTTAATGACCGCGTGCTTCCATAGTTGTCGAGGGAAAGTCGGGAAGGCCGTCCCATCTGGCAGATGAGCCACCTGGCCCATGTGCTGGCGGAAGAGGAGGACAACAAGCCCAACCCTGTGACCCAGAGGGTTAAAATCATCATGGTGAGAAGCTGGTTTCAGGATTCTGTGTGGCTATCTGGATCTGGGGAACGTTGATGTCTTTAAATGATTGATGGATGAGTTTCTCTCTCTCTGACATGCTTACAGCTTTCAGTGCTTCCAGCATTGATCTTTGTATTGGCCGACTTTTGAACCCCTGCAGCTCCTCCAGAAGCAGCTGCACAGGTTCTGACCTGGACCAGAAAGCGTGCACATATAACTCCAGTTTTCAAGTCTCTGCATCGGCTTCCCGTCAGTTCCAGCGGCTGTTTTAAGAAACTTCAGATTTCTCTGAGCGGCTTCATTATGACATGTCTTCAGGTGTTCAGGACAGGGTTTTAATAATTCCAAGAGTTAGAGCTAAAATCCATGAAGGGAAACTCTCTCTTCCTTTGGTCCGCGCTTGTGCAGCAGCTTTCCTGAATATTAATGTTTTTAAAAACCAAACTAAAAGTCCACCGTTTTAAGTGACTTAATTTAGCTTTTTAAAGTATTTTTTATCACTATTCTGTTGTTAATTCGTGTTATTGTATTTAATTAGGTTTTAATCCTCATATTTTCTTCTTTTAGTTGTTTAGTTGCTTTAATGTATTATTTTTATCTTGTTTGCTTCATCTCTCGTCACCGATACGATTCCTCGGTTCAGTTTTGTACCGTCGGCTCAGACCAGGTGATTTCTGTGTGAGATACTGACAGAATTTTCTTTTTCTCTTACTTCTATAAACTATGAGTTTAAAAATTGTATAAAGTGCTGCATAAATAAAGTGACTGGCTGAGGAGGATGCGTGTCTCATACAGAGGTTGTCTGTTATTTTTCAGTCTCTGGGTTTGGCCTTGGTCCACGCCCACAGTCGGCTGACATCCAAGCATTCAGGCCACAATCGCACCGCGGAGGGGCCCTTAGCAGAGAGGCTGGAATCAGCTGGGACCATGTGGCCTGTGAAGCTCACCAGGTAAAAGCAGCATTCGCGTACATTTTTTAATCCTGGTCCATTTTTCTCCAGCAGTACGTTCAGCATGTTATGGATCACTGATCTTTGCTCGTCCTTGTCTCCTCCCACCAGTATGGAGCTGGAACATGTGATAACCCTCAGTCTCGCCCTCCTTCTTGCTGTGAAGTACGTCTTCTTTGAGCAAGCAGAGACAGAGTCCTCGTTGTCTCTCAGGAGTCCCATTAGCAGCTCGTCTCCGACCCAGAAGCCCAGAGGAGCAGAGGACTGCTGCAGGAGGGAGCTTCCAGCCCCGAAACCCCACAAGGGTACCAGCGTTGCCTCGGCAACCAGCGCCGCCTCCTCAGCCATCTCAGATGTGAAACTGTCCTCTGAGGCCGACAATACTTTCAGACAAAAGGGTGAGACTTCTTCCAGCTTCGATAACGTCTGTCCAGTTCTTCTCAGCTTTTTATTTTATTTAATTATATTTAATTTTCTGTATTTGTGATGGAAAAATCCCAAATATGACCTCCATTCAGTCACTGTTTAAATAAACTCTCGGTTTACTCTTTAGTTTAATAACAAATGTGGTGCTTGCAGTATTAGTGGCACAGAAACTGGTCTGTGGAGACAGCCGCTCATTTAACGCGTCCAGTTTAACATAAAGTAAAGGAATAAATGATCTTGTGAGAGAAAAAGTAGATTTGAAATTGTGAGATTTAAAACCTGTTAACCACCTCAGATCAGTAGAGACACAACCGTACACACTGAGCGTGCCCACTGAGACCAAGAATTTAGATTTACATGGAAATCTTATCAGGATGAAGAACACGGGGAAGCCTTCAGAGCTGCGATGCGTCATGATTCAGTGCAGCCGTGTCCTTGTTATTTTTATCATGAACTGATAATAAAAAGCAGCTTTCATTTTGAATACAGTCTAACAAAATGAGGCGACCTCCAGCCCATCAGGTCTTCATCCGCTGACACGGGCTACTGGTCCTTTTTGACGGGGGTATCAAACGTATGGCTCAGGATGATTTATGTAAATGTAAGGAAATGTAAAACATTAACTGCGTTAGGATTTTCTATCGCGATGAAAACAAAATTCCCAGAAACCAAGCAGGACGAGCGTATTTAGATCTGGAGCTGAAGCCACGTGCGGCCTTGAGACGGGTTCCTGTTCAGCTACAGGGTAGCATGTTGTTACCAGAGGAGCTCATGTGTCAGACTTACTAGAAAAAGAATGTTGCAGATCAGGTACAAGCTGTTCCCATAATCACAAGTTCCAGTGAGTGTCCTTTTGTAGCTCGTAATGACGAAGATGACATTTGTCTGTGTTCGACTTGTTCCCTGTAAATGTGGCTGGAACTTGATAAACACCCCCATCCTCTCATATTTGAAGTTGGATAAACTCAGACTGATTCCTCTGCTGCAGAAGCGACGCCAGCGGCCCTGATGGAACACGACCTCCACGCCTACACAGCTCCTCCGAACTGCCGGTCGGAGCCCCGCTCGCTGGAGGAGTGTATGGCCATCCTCTCAGATCCTCGAGTAAGTCACCTGACCACGTGGAACTCACAACTTCTGCCTTGTTTTGTGTTTGTCTGATATCTTGAAACTGTTTTCATGTTTTCTAGAGAGGTCCTCAGATGCTGAGCGATGCAGAGGTGATGAAACTGGTGACGTCATCCAAGATACTGAACTACAAGCTGGAGTCAGTGCTGGAGACTCCAGAGAGGGGCGTGGCCATCAGGAGGGAAATGTTGTCACCCAAACTTCCTGTTTCCTCCGCGCTGGCCTGTCTGCCTTATAAAGACTACGACTACTCGAAGGTAGCCGGCATGTGTTTGGTCTTCATATCGTTAAGGTTCTTTCTTGCAGCAGCTGCTGCAGTGTGTGACTTTGTGTCCTCGTCCGGCAGGTGATGGGCGCCTGCTGCGAGAACGTCATCGGCTACATGCCCGTGCCCGTGGGAGTGGCTGGCCCTCTTCTGTTGGACAGGAAGTCGTTTCACGTCCCCATGGCGACCACAGAAGGTTGCTTGGTAGCCAGCACTAACAGAGGATGCAGAGCTCTCTCTGTACGTCAGGAGCTTCTGTTTGTTTGTTTGTTTGTTTGTTTGTTTATATGACTGACCGTGTTGTCCTTCGTGTCCAGCTGAGCGGGGGCTGCAGCAGCAGGATCTTAGCTGACGGCATGACCAGGGGTCCTGTGGTGAGGCTGCCCTCAGCGTGCCGGGCTGCAGAAGTCAAACTCTGGCTGGAGACCTCAGAGGGATTCGGTGTGATCAAAGAGGCCTTTGATGCGACCAGCAGGTCAGGAGGAGCACTGTGATTGGCTGAAGGAAAAGGTGACAGATCAGATCATAGATGAGTGTTTTTTCTTCGTAGGTTTGCTCGTCTGGAGAAGCTGTTGGTGTGTGTAGCTGGAAAAAACCTCTACATCCGTTTCCAGTCTCAGACGGGAGACGCCATGGGCATGAACATGATCTCCAAGGTACGAGCAGACAGTCCAGCCGGCAGGAATTACTTCAGGAGCATGAAGTCTTTGGTGTGTCCAGCACTTACAGATGCTGTTTGTGTGTGTGTGTGTGTGTGTGCCGTGTTCACCAGGGCACTGAGATGGCTCTGCACAGGCTGCAGCAGCAGCATCCGGACGTGGAGGTGCTGTCGGTCAGCGGGAACTACTGCACTGACAAGAAGGCTGCCGCCATCAACTGGATCCTGGGCAGAGGGAAGTCCGCCGTGTGCGAGGCCACAATTCCCGCCAAGGTGGTCAGAGAGGTAAACACACAGACTGGACTCACCTGTTTTCTCTCATGCCAGCCAGGAATTAGGTTAGAATTCCTTTTCCTTTTTTAAGTTAGAATTCAGTTGTTAGTCCGTGTCTTTTTTCTTTGATGCTCTTTTTGTTATTTATGCTGCTCTGTGATTGGAACGTACCTGCAGGTGCTGAAGACCAGCACAGCTGCTATGGTGGAGCTGAACATCAGTAAGAACCTGGTGGGCTCAGCCATGGCGGGCAGCATCGGGGGCTTTAACGCTCACGCCGCCAACATCGTCACAGCCATCTACATCGCCTGTGGGCAGGTAATGGATCAGTTGGACCCCTATAACTACAGCAGTAAAACGGCACACTTTCCCTCTTTAACATCACGTTTCAGCTGTTACAGCTCGTTCAGATTCAGCAGACAGGAACAAGAATGAGTGACGAGCAGAAATGTTTCAGAGCGACAAGATAAAATAAACTTTGTGAATGTGGGGAGAAGATAACGGAGAACATTTAACAGCCACTGAAATAAAACGTAAAAATCTAAGTAAAATGCAAGTTCAAGGAGACAAAGTAACAGGATGTCGAGGACAAACAGGAGGAGCGACAGAGCTTCGGATCTCAGAAAGAACTCATCCTGTTTTCATCTGTAAGGATGTTCATAACTAAGAGAGCAGCTTCATAACTAAACCTGTCCTGGAGACACGCTGCAGTCCTTCTGATGAATTAAAAGCATTTTGCTGCATCAGCTCCAGCAGCTGGTGAAGTTTAATCTCCTCAGATGGAGATGACGGTACGAAGCCACGAATCTGACCTAAAAGCTAAATGCTGCGATGATTGTTGTGAATTCATTTTGTTGCTGATTGTTTGTAGAAGACACACAGGGCCTTTATTTATTTTCATTTAGAGCAAGACGGTTTTTTTTGTTTGTTTGTTTTGTTTTTTTAAGTCGGGCACTACATTGGACAATCAGGAGGTCCTAGTTAGTCCAGGATAAGCTAGCATCAAGATATTACAAATTCTTCCATTTATGTTACCACAACCTTTATTTAGCCATGAAGCTAGCTAAGCTAATGCTAGCTATCTTCATGTTTTGTTTTTTTTAGCTTTATTGAACAAAACGAGTTTACAAAACAGTGAACACAACCACATTTAGATTCCCAGGTGCAAATATAGAATTCTAAAAACAAATGCAATGATCCTCAAACTGTTTTGAGTCTTTTTGTTATTTGAGCCTGATATTGACTGTTTATGTTGTTCTATGTCTTTAAGACACAATAACAAGTGAAAAACAAGATGTGCCACAGTTTCCGGATGATTACCACAAAAGCTGCAATTAGTATTTGTCATGTTCAAACTTTAGCATGCAGCGACTGACTGGGTAACATTTCTGAAGAATTTTGAGTGAGACTTCCTTTATCTTATAATCATCTTCCTGTTGTGTTGAATGTTAAGCTAATCCGTAGCTGTTTAGCTAGTACTGTTCAAGTCTGAGCAGAATCTATGCAGACATTGTAAGTATGTTTAGATATTTGTGTGTTCCTGTATCTCCAATATACAGACTTTAGTCTCCGTGAGCTCAGTAAACCCTCCCAAACGCATTTCCTGCCATCATTTCTCAGTGCTGCAGCCATCTTACTGAGCGATGTGGCTGCTTTGTGTTTTAGGACCCGGCTCAGACGGTGGGGAGCTCCAGTTGCATCACTCAGATGGAGTGTGCAGGTCCAGATGGGGAGGACCTGTACATCAGCTGCACCATGCCCTCCATAGAGCTGGGAACAGTGGGAGGAGGCACCAACCTGCCGCCACAGCAGGCCTGTCTGCAGGTAAGCTGGTGACAGATGTAGGTTGCACCACCAAATAGATGCTAAAGTTTGAGTTTATTTAAAAGAATGAATTTAAAGTGCAAATCACACGAGTTTAGAAAATGACCTTTAGATCTTTGGTGTGCATATGTCGAGTTATAAAGTAGATTTTTCTCTGAGGTTAAGTTCCAGATTAATGGATTAAGACACGACCCCAGTTTCAGACTAGCTTCAATCCCTTCCAGAACTGGTCTGTCCACATCTCCTGTTTCTGTCTTCACGTTAAATACCTGACCCACTGTGTATGCAGATGCTCGGAGTCGCCGGTGCCGACCAGCCGGGTGAGAACGCCCGGCAGCTGGCCCGTGTGGTGTGTGCTACGGTGCTGGCTGGGGAGCTCTCCCTGATGGCTGCTTTAGCCGCTGGACACCTCGTCAAGAGTCACATGGTCCACAACAGGTCAGATGTTTACTTGTTTATGGTAGGTAAACTGACATTTTCCAGCTGTTTCTGACTTTGTCATCTTTCCCTCGCAGATCCAAAACAAACCTGTCAACAATGACTGCGTGATGCTGAGGGTCCACTGGGACCCGGTCCTGACCAGGTCCTGACAGGAGCAGCGGGACCTCCAGACAGACGCTGGAAGTTTGCTTCGAGTTGCCCGGATGACTGCAGGACTGCGTTCAGATGCTAATCAGTGCCATTTGCGTGGATCTGAAATCTTTAGAAGCAGAGAATCCAGCGTTCTTTTCGGTACTGATCTTTGAACTAACTGAATCACTGAGGACGTCTGGACTGATAAAATCCACCTGAACAAGTCATGTGCCTCCTCAGAGTTAAAAGGCCAAAGTGAAGAGCTTGTAAATCTTTAACACTTTCTCCTTCAGGAGTCAATCTGTGCCAAAGCTTTCTAGAGACGCCCGTTGATTCATGTGGTGACTTCTGTTCAAGTTTAAAATCCGAGTGTTTAACTGCCAGTGTTTAGCTTTGTGAAGGCCTCCCTGTGTGACGGTGCTGCTGTATACTGTGTGTGCTCACTGATCCTGATCTAGTTGTTACAGACGGGTTTCTTCTGGGAGTTGACTGAAGAAATATTTATTTTAAGTTACTACAAACTGTCCAGAAGTATTAAGCAGATTCATGGGAGATGTTGAAGGTTAAATTCCTGACTAACGATCATGTTTAATCATTGTCAGAGGTGGCCTTACATACAGCACGTCATGCGCTTTAACACGCGGTAGGTAGAATATTCAATTTGACTTTATTTAAGAAATAAAACACTATGATCCTCTTTAATATTTGTTTCTTAACAAATGACTGCAAACGTGGAAAACTGAAGGATAAACTTATTTATTTCACTTCTGAAGCGGCGTAGAACAGGCGCCATGTCATCACAGTACATTTATAAGCTGATCCCACAGCGTTGGTATGAACAAATTTACAAAAATGGATGTAATTACATTCATGCCAGCAGCTAAACCTTTATCAGAAATCGGCCTGCAGTTTCTCCACTCAGCAGCCACGCTGAGCATCATCTGGCTTCACTTCGCCTCACACACATCTGTCAGCAGGAAGCAGCTGATTAACCGCTAAATCCACCACAAAACCTCCTGAAAACAGGAAACGGTTTGAAACCGTCTGGGTGATGAGCACCCAGCCAGAGGCTGCTTGAAGAGAAGCCTGTTCAGAAAACACGCCGACAGTTTAAAGACGTTTCAACTGTACGCCGCCGTGTTCGTGGCTTCACCTGGACTCAGGAACACTGTTACAGGAAGGAAAATAAGCTTTATTTAAACGGAGAAGACAGCGGAGAGGTTTCACTTCTGCAGCTGTCCGTTCAGACGTAACAAATCCTAAAAATACTGACAGGAGCCAGTCCGCTTTGACCTCACTGAAATTATCCTGACATCTTAATACTGAATCTGACGGATGGCGTCGGCCTTTCCTGAAACCAGGAGAAACTCACCATCAGGTTCAAGTGTTAAGGAAACAGAAAAAGGATGAAGATGAGAGCAAACAGCCATGAGGCACTTCACTAGTGATTCCAACCCGTCTGGATCTACAGTTCTCAGTAACACTAAGGCATCTGGGCTGAGCTGAAGACTCAACAAAGCTCTGCAGACCTTCAGCAAACATGGCGCTCAAACTATTTACAAATACACATTCAACAGGAGGAAATACAGAAGCCATCTTTGGTCTTTCCTTCAGCACCTGGGAGGTGTTTTCATTAGAGAGACCAAGACTCGTGACGGCCCACAGGAAGGTCGTCTCAGTCGTGTTTTCACAGCAGCATGAAACAAACTCCTCGTTAAAAATAAACATATGAACGTCAGAGTAACGGCTGGAGCTTTAGTTTGACAGACGTCTTTCAGGCGGAGCGTTTCAACGTGACGAGGACAGATTCTGTTGGCTGCTGCGTCTCTGGGAGCAGAGCTGCATTCCTTTCACGGTGACGAAGGCAGAGTTTCACACAACCCTGTGGAAAATACGGGCGGAAAGTTGGATCGGAAACCTCACCATTCCCAGTCTCACAATCCAAGATGGCTGCCATGCTCGCAAAACCACGTGAAATCTGAAGCATTTTATGGTTAAATAGCAGAAACTGAAAGTTAGAGGGGAGAAGAATGATGTGTTGACAGCAGCTCGGTCTGTCCTCCAAGCTTCAGCTTCTGTCTTGATGTCTCAGTCCTGAAAAGACAAGAACTCCGTCATTGTAAGTAAGATATCGGGTGAAGAAAAAGATGGCGGCATCTCGTACCTGGGAGCGTCAGAATAAAATGGGTTTGGCTGCAGTTTTCTCCTGCACGTAGGAGGTGAAGCGTTTGAGGAACTTGGGGTACTCCCTCTTAGCGACGGCTCTGAGGACCGAGGCAGGAGCCCAGCCTCCAGGGTTCACTGCAGGGACACAACAAAGCACCTTGACTGAGCAGGAACAACACTACGTCTCCACGTGGTCTGGGTGGAGTCCAAACATCTGACGTGTAGATGAGACAGTGAACACACCGTTGGCCACGTATGTGATTCTACACAAGATGTTGTCCCTGCTGAGCTCTTTGTCTCCCTCTGGTGGGCTGACCAGGGTCTGGCAGATCATGGCGATGTTGATTTTGGCCCGGACACATCTGCTGGTTGGCTGTGGATCGCAGGAGGTCAGAACGGACACGAGCAGATCAGAGAAATGCAGCACAGGATTTCTGGTTTTCACGCTCAAATATCATCCTGCTCTCACACTCAGAAAGTCTCTCTGGCTTTCAAATATGTTGTTCTTCCTTTCAAACCTCTGCTCAGACTTGGTCTCGTTCCCTCACACTCACACACTTCCTCTGCTCTCAAAGCTTCTGCTCTTGGATATTTTTCCTCTCTCTCGGGTTGCTGAACGAGCTGTTTGTCAAACTTCCTCCAGCCAATAGAATACGAGATAAATTGAGAAAATAGTCCTCACCTTCTTCAGGGTGCGCTTGTTTTACTTTACCCAGTGGCTCTGCACTGGTTAACAGTTTTTTTGCTTATAATTTTATGCTTTTCCACTTTAAAAGTAAAGTAGACAGTAATATTCTAACTCACTGGGCCTCTGGCAGATCTATGTGATTGGCTACTGCCTCAACTACGATGACTTCGTGAAAGTGTTTGGCAACTGGCAGCCTGCCAATAATATCTATCCCACCAGATTACATTGATTAAATAAATAAATAATAAAGTTAACTTATCTGTACTCTAATCCCGGATTGGTGGAGTTAACTAGAAAGTTTTGTGGAAACATGTCAAGTTGTATCAACGTGGGCAACCATCAGACTTTAAAACCCGTTAGTTCACTTATCTAAATTTCTTTTAAGCCTCCAGTAGTTTGAACTAATTCTTAGATTTACTCACACTGTTTAGTTCTTTCATTGACCTTTGACATACACACAACAATAAATTGTAGACGCATCAACCTCCAGGTGCAGAACCACAACCAGCAGCACTGAGGAGACACTGGGTGGTGTCAGAGACTACGACTTTTTCCTCGTTACTCCATGTGCAGTGGTGGGCTTCTTTTCCTGTACCGTCCTTTTCATTCACGGTGCCAAGTTTAAAATTCAAAGAGGGCAGAACTTTATAACATTGTCTAATTGTTAACTCAGGAATTAGAGCACAAAATTCAAATTTATAGCACAGCAATAAAATTTCAGCTGAATCTGCATTTCCCATCAGGCTTTGCGGTCCAGATATGTTAAGTTTTGAAAACCGCTCCGCCCCCCCTGACAGAAACATGTTGAGATTTCTTTGCTAATCATCATTACACTGCACCATGTAGAAAACTATTAGAAACAGCTTCTTTGTTTTATTAATGAGACGCTGTTATACAAAACATAAAATGATAATTAGTCACTTCTAAAAAGTTTATGTTCAAACTAAATCTGGACTAAGTGTGGAGCCACTGTGTGAAGTAAAACAAGCGCACCCTGAAGAAGATGAGGACGATTGGCTGATTTATCTCGTATTCTATTGGCTGGAGGAAGTTTGACAAACAGTTCGTTCAGCAACCCGAGAGAGGAAAAATATCCAAGAGCAGAAGCTTTGAGAGCAGAGGACGTGTGTGAGTGTGAGGGAACGAGACCAAGTCTGAGCAGAGGTTTGAAAGGAAGAACATATTTGAAAGTAAGAGACTTTCTGAGTGTGAGAGCAGAGTTTTGAGAGAGGATGATATTTGAGCGTGAAAACCAGAAATCCTGCTCTCAAAGCAAACAATTACACTCTTGATTAAAGATAGAAAAATCCCCCCCTAGTGGATCTTTGTGGGGTCTCACCTGGGCGTCGTCGTGATCGATGGAGAAGTTGCAGACGAGCCACGTGTCCGGGTCGTTCTCGTTGTTGGCTGCGATCTTCCTCATGGCGGAGAGGTAGAGGACGTCTCTCTGAGAGGCCGGCCAAACCCGCTGCAAGGCAGAGGTTGAGCCGTCAGTCATCCCTACAGACAGAAGCTGGGAGCCGGTGAAGCTCCTGGTTCTTACCTTGTGGGTTTGATACACGACTACCGCGTTCTCCGACAGCGTCTCCACGACGTTGAAGTTTTCAATAGTGGCTTAAAAAAAATAAAAACAAGGTTTTCACGTGACTTCAGGAGCTGACTGTCTCTGCTCCAGATTTCAGTTGCTTCCAAAGACCTACTTTCCCAGTCGTTGCGGTACGTGGTGTCCCAGAAGAAGTGGCAGACCTCATGGCCGGTCACCCCCTTCACTGAGATGGTGGCCTTCAGTGGATCCAGTACGATCCCATTTTCCTCCACCTCCCTCCTGTAAACCTGTAAACGCAACACGGACGTGGCATAATCATTTAAAATCACCGTGGTCGACAGTAACTTCCAGTCCTTAACACCACACACACCTTCATTTCTCCTTCTTCTATCACCAGCTGCCAGTTGGCATCTCCACCTACATCCTGCAGGGAGTAGGTGATGTGGTTCTGTACCATCTCCTCCACCTACGACAGACAGATGAGATCCTGATCATTTCCTCCTGGAGTCACATCATCATGTCTTCTTTTGTCAGACTTTGATGTGAAAGTGAAAATTATGACACAAAGGGAGCAAATAGCCTAAAAACAAGCTTGAGTTTAAACCATCACATTTCTCTCCATGTTACATCAGAACTCCCAGCAATGATCCCAGAGGGAACCATAACCCAGATTAATGCATCTCCACCTGCATCTGCACCCAACTCCTGCTTCCGGTCATGCTGCATTCACTGTCCAGAGCCGTGGGAATGTTAACCCTTCTGCTGGTAACACCAGAGCTTCTCATTAGTTACAGAGTTCACTGAACTGGAGAAATGAATGAGCTCTGGAGGTTACTGTACTACAGATGTGAAAAGAGGTGGAGCCTGATGAGGAGAGGGGAGGAGCCATTGGGGTCACTCCAGGTCTAAAAAGATCCATCTGAACAGAGTAAAATGGAGGAAAGTATGTCAGAGCCCAGGAAACCGAGTCAGATCCCGTCTCCTCTCAGCTCCACCGGGTTTAACTGGTTTAAAGCTTGTGTGGTTTATGGATGTGTTCAGTGTCTCTCTGAGCCTCAGATGGAAGTTCCTCCATCCTGAATCTGAGGGTGTGACATCAAACTACGAGCTACAGGAAGACGGGAATGTCGGATTCATGGACATGAAAGGAAGAGGTGATCAGCTTGAGAGTTAAAGCGAGTCTGAACCTTGGGGGAGAATCTGTGTGTTCCACTGCTGGAATAGACGTCTTCAGGAGGAACCGGACTGGCTCGTTGGATCCTGGTCTTCTCAGTCTGAGACATGACACACACACAGGAAACTTAGTCAGAAACATGGAGTCTAAATGAAGTCTGTTCCACAGTCTCTAGCTCACCTGCTCCTCTATCTTGTCCTGTCTGTCCAGAGCGGCTTCCACGGCGTCAAAGAACTCCTCCTCGTTGATGAGGCTGTTGGGACCTTCCTGTTAGCAGAAGAGAAGCAACGTGAACTCAGGTCTAAAAGCCAAGCGGCATCCTGGAGCAGTTCCAGTTATTTCACCTCATAATCTGGACCTCCAAAATGAGACTTTTTCTTCAGCTCATTGAGGGCAGACTTATAACCCTCTTCTATTCTTCTTCTCTTTTCCATTTCCTGCACACAAACACACACAAGTCAACCACCAGCAGCAGGAGAGTTAACCTGGACCAATCAGTTCTCCAGCATTAGAACATCCGGTGATCCAGAGACTACAGACCCGATCCAGTCTCTTCTGCCAGGTGTCCTCTCTCTTCACCATGAGCTCGATGCAGTGGGACAGCGTGGCCAGGATCCCAGCCGTGGTGGCCTTGAACGTGATGGCCTCCCCCTTAAAGTCGATGCCGTTGATCCCCTTCTGACTCAAGGTCTGAAACACTGAGCGAGGGACAGCCAGAGGGACCGTCAGGAAGGACGAACAAATGCTCCACCAACGTTTTATTATGTCTTTATTCATTAAGCTGATTTCTGCATCTCTATAAGAAATAATCTGGAAGTCTGAAAGGTCATCCGATCTGGTCAGAACATGAATAAATTACACTTAAAAAAATCATATACAAAAAAAAACCCTTATTCACATTAAAATGCAGGAAAAACTATTTACACCCTGAACACCACAACTACACCCTGAACACCACAACTACACCCTGAACACCACAACTACACCCTAGACACCATAACTACACCCTGAACACCACAACTACTCCCTGAACACCACAACTACACCCTAGACACCATAACTACACCCTGAACACCACAACTACTCCCTGAACACCACAACTACACCCT
>JBAFTA010000021.1:1438520-1452796 GCA_036919975.1 Melanotaenia parkinsoni
GGGATATAATGAACTAATTAGCAAGGGATTCTGTACTTATAAAACAACATTTTAGCATTTATAGTCATAACAGAACACTCTGACTTCTTCACTCTTCTTATCCTGTGCACCTCCATCTCCTTCCAGGTTCATCAGCATGAAGATAAAGTCGGTCACGTTCATCGACTCATCTTTCCTCAACTGCTATTTTGAAGATGTCTCATCTGTTGGATCCTTTTTCAAAAACTGCACCTTTGTGGACTCTTTCTTCTACAACACAGGTAATGTTCCCACAAAGTCCTGTAATACTCAGGTGTCTTCACATAAGTCTCACTCAGTCTGTCAGTTCATTCAGTCAAAGACTCAAAGACCTTTCTAAACCAGCAGTCACATATTTAACAAAAGGATGAGAAAACACACCGAGTCCTGCATGTCACCATTTATTTGACACTAATGTGGAAATATTTAAGTGTTATCTAATTCTACCTGCAGATTAATTCATCATCTCTTGATAATGAGCTGCAGCTAAAACTGCTGGGTTGATCTAAAGTGGAGCCATTTTGGAGGTGAGAAAAACACAGACTGGAAAGAAAGGAAAAGCAGGAGAGGCATGAGATGATCAGAGAGAAGTGGAGCTGAATCACAGCTTGTGGGGAAAACATTTCCCTCCAGCACTCAGGAAAGGACTGAACATGGAAGCAGGGAGGGCACGCCAGGTTAGCTGGTAACGCCTCATGGGAAATGAAGTCTCTTTGCTCCCAGCAGCGTGTCTCCAGAGTGGAAGATAAAAAGAAATGAGAAGAGACAGTGAAAAGAGGAGTGTGTTTACAGCTGGAAGTGTTTCCTCGCTGCTGCAGGTGTTCATTCAGAAACACAGCCCACACACGTTTACCATCAATTACATGAAAACATTGCAGGCTCTGAATTGTTTTCCAAATTCAGCATCACCTTCAGAATTACACAGGCCTGTGAAAAGAAAATGTAATACCTGAAATCATCTGTTATATTTTAAGCCCACTTCATGATGGAAGCACCTTTTATGCAGTAATATATATTCAGAGATGTAGCTTAGCGATATCTCTGAATCAGTTTCAGATGGTCGCATTTCTCTCACGAAGCCGATCTGAAGCAATCTTTTATAAAAGCTGCAAAGAAATGGGATCAGACATGTTATGCTGATATCCAGAGGTGGTTTTAGGGTGGGCCAGTGCTACCCTGACAGCATGCTTAGACCCCCCCAGCCCATTCAATGCTGGTCTAGAACCTCCACTGCTGATATCTGTCGTTTAACTGCCCTCCTGTCTGTCACATTTTCAGATATTGATGATACCAAATTAACAAATTCGAGGGTGATCAACAGCTCCTTCCACCACAACAAGACGGGCTGTCAGATGACGTTCGACGATGACTACAGCGCCTACTGGGTCTACTTTGTCAACTTCCTGGGAACGTTGGCTGTGCTGCCAGGAAACATCGTCTCTGCTCTCCTCATGGACAAGATAGGCCGTCTCAGCATGTTAGGTAAGATGTAACGTTCTCTCTGGTGTCTGCAGACCTGCTCCCTTTGGTTGGGATATAAATAGCATCATGTCCTCTTGGAAGATGCCTCCATGTCTTGTGATGTTGGCCTCTGCGTCTGCAGTGGTCTGCAGGTTATTTCATGGCCAAGATGTAAAAGATGTGTGGTACGGTGTCCTGCAGGAGGCTCCATGGTGCTGTCAGGCATCAGTTGCTTCTTCCTTTGGTTTGGCACCAGCGAGTCTATGATGATCTTCATGCTGTGTCTCTACAACGGCCTCAGCATCTCAGCCTGGAACAGCCTGGATGTGGTCACCGCTGAGCTGTACCCAACAGACAGGAGGTGAGCAGAGAATGGAAATTTCTGAAGAAAAGAAAAACTGATCTTCTTCAGAATAAAGTTGTTCAAATCTCAGAAAAAAGGGAAGTATTTTGACATTTTGAATCATGAAACTCAGTCGCTAAACACAGCTAAACACACACTCACCGTCCACTTTATCAGCTCCACCAGTTCAACTTCCTGTTAACATAAATATCTAACCAGCCAATCACACGGCAGCATGGAGCCATGTAGACGTGGTGAAGACGACCTGTTCAAACTGAGCTTCAGAACATCCTGCCTTGGATCAACGCTTCAGGCTGCTGCTGGTGTCATGGTGGGGGGAGGTTTTCTTGGTCCACTTTGGGCCCCTTAGTACCAACGTGTCCTGGTTTAAGCAGCACAGCCTACCTGAGTATTGTTGCTGACCATGTCCATCCCTTTATGACCACAGTGGAGCATCTTCTGATGCTACTTCCAGCAGGATGCAACTGTGTGATTCTGCATGTCAATATGGAGAAAACCTCTGAGGATAGTTTCCACCACCTGCTTCCATCTGTCACACCAGGATTTAAAAGGGCCGACCCGGTACTAGAAGGTGGTCCTGATTAAGAGGAGGACCCGGTACTAGAAGGTGGTCCTGATAATGTGGAGGGAGAATGTATGTTTTATGGATATTACATCATGTAATTTGACCTACATACATTTACAGTGAAATAAAATGAGAGCTTCTACTTTATCTGTACATCATGATGTAGAAGTGTGGAGTTAAAGTAGGAACATAACAAATCAGCATCTTTTCTGCCTCATCAGTGGCTTTAGGAGCAAAATACTCAAAAACATTTGGATGAGCTAAATGAGCAGTGAACTTCCTGTGTGTTGTCTCCCCTGTGATCCAGAAGTAAGAAAGATGTTGATTCTGCCCATTCTAACCTTTTATTTCTTGTGGTCTTCGTCTTCAGGGGAACAGGATTTGGCTTCTGTAACGCCATGTGTAAGCTGGCGGCAGTGCTGGGAAACCTGATCTTTGGATCTCTGGTTGGAATCACCAAGGCTATCCCCATCCTGCTGGCATCCTCTGTGCTGGTGGGCGGTGGGCTGGTGGGGCTCCGGCTGCCAGACACACGGGCCAACGTCCTCATGTAAACCTCAGCACCTACCAGGTTTTTACTCAGAATCCTGAATAATGACTCTTTTATTTAGAATATAGCCAAAATAACGATTGCTGTCTTCATTCTTATACAAATTATTTATTTATCACAAATAATGCTAAATATCACAAGTCCTTGTTATTCTTATGCTTCTGAGTAACAAACCTGGAAAAGTAACAGTAAAATGCAGTTTTATACCAGTGGAGCTGTGGATGTACAGAGAGCTTCGAAGCTTGCAATGCACCAGTCGACAGCTACTGAAACTGATGCTCTTGCAGAAATTTGTAGGAAAAGGCTGATTTTTTTAAGAAAAAGTCAGAAGAGATAAAGCTCTGTAAATCAACAGCTAGATATCATGAGCTGTTTCTCACATGCTAGACATAAACGCATGTGCCAAAAACTGTAAGAGGCTTCCACTTCCACCAACCTTCCCTTTTCAGATCCTTCATCACCCTGTGTCGCTCAGATTAACATGCCTTTTTCTTTTTTCTTTTTCTTGTTTTTAGTCTATTGCAGATCTTTAGTTTAGCTTAAGTAGCAGTTAGCTACCTGCTATGCTACGACGTGGCAGTGTGTTGAGAACAACTCTCTTCTACTTCGACATGGTTTGGCTCAGTTTGTTTTCAGTGTTCATCTCTAATGAGACACCCAGTGAGTTTTTCTGCAACCACCTCCTCTAAAGCTCACAGTCACATGTTTATTCATTCTGCTTCCAAACAGACCTGCTTTAGTTTTATGGCAGCTTGTGTTTCATATGCAGTAGTAATTTAAAGTGGGATGCAGGAAATCAGCCCCACATTCTTCACATCTATCAACAACACCATCAAACGTTTGTGCTGCTTCAAGTTTTGTTTGAAAACTATTGATAAAAGTTCAACGTTAGGTCACCAAAGGTCAACCAGCCCACTACTTTACCTACATCAAACAAAAGTGGTGTCAGTCAGTTGTGCTGAGGTTTGAGTTTTATTAACTCTGGTTTCTGACGCTGGGCTTTTCTTATTGCTCAGAGTCTTTCATGCAGGATTTTACTGTCTTGTGAATGTTTGGTTCCAGAAAAGTGACGTTCCTTCTATCGAGCTGGCTTCTGCAGCCAGGGATCGGACCGCCAAGGTCCCACTTCACCTGAGCCCCACAGACTCTCTCACAGGTGGTAAGTCCATAGGGAGGGGGGCCTATGTCACCCCAGGTTTGTCTGGCCTATGGGCATAGGCCTGGCCACCAAGCGCTCGCCCCCATGGCCCATATTCACGGCTGGCTCTGGAGGGGGGGCCCTGGTGGCCAGTGTCCAGGCAAGGGAAGCAAGAATCCAACATCTTTTCGCATCATAGGGGTTTATTTAGCTGCACTTTGTCTGGTTCCTCACCTGTTGCAATGGGTGACCCTACCAGGAGCATAAATACCCAGACAACATAGTTCCTAGGATCACTAGGACACACAAACCCCTCCACCATGATAAGGTGGCAGCTCAGGGAGGGGTAAAATAAGGAGCTAAAATATCTTCTTCTTCCTTATATTCAGCTTTGTTGATAATAAAATTGTAACCCGTTGAAGAGGCTGCAAAAGACAATTCAACTAGTCTGATTGGTTGGTACCAACAAACACAACAGCACAAACGTTTGTCACCATTTTTTCTTTTATATGGATGATAGGGGGGAGGGGTGGTTGACCATTTGACCTAAAATAGAAGTTTTATCCTCCATAACATCTCACGGGGAAAGCTTGTGTCTTCCTCACAGCATTTTTTCTACAGCTTCAGATAGTTTACAGGGCTGCACGGTAAGAACGGTGTGCTTCCCTCTGGTTCAAGTACGTATGTTCTCTCCATGGATGGGTTATCTCCCGCTTCCTCCCGCAGTCCTGGCTGACCCTGGTGCTGGTCGCTCTAAACTCTCCCTAGGAATGGTTGCTTGGCTGTGTTGCCCTTTAAATTTAAAGTGGCAACTGGGATTGGCTCCAGCCCTGGTGTGACCTTGCATTGGACTAAGCAGGACCTGTTGACAATGAACGGATGGGAAGTTACACCAAACAGCCTCGTGCATCTATACAAGACCATCAATTTATTTATTTATTATTCCAGTTATTAAAACTGGAATAACTAGATCTCATGCACTGCTTTTACTTGTTAGTATCCCTTACAGAAAAACCACAGGTGCTCCACCTGTGCTCCACCTGTGCTCCACCTGTGCTCCACATGTGCTCCACATGTGACCCACATGTACATGCACATGTGAACAACATATGCAAATATGTGGTTTTGTGATGTTTTCGTGTCACATGTGGTTGACACATGGTCTACATGTCATTCGCATGGGGTTTATATGTTTTCATATGTGGTTAACATGCATGCAACTCGCAAGTGAAGAACATGTGAATCACATGAATATCACATGTGGCTGACACATGAATCACATGTAAACTACGTGTCAGCAGCATGTGAATCACATGTATTCTATATCAACCAAAGGTGTCAACCTCATGTGAAAACATTACAAAACCACGTTTACACATGTTGTTCACATATTTGCACATGTGAGCCACATGTTTACGACCACATGGGAAATTCATGGAGTTTTTCTGACAGGGATGAAACCTTTTACCAAAAAAGCCCAAAAAACCATGAAGATAAGGCTCAATAATGAACACGTTCATTTAGATGATTATCTGTTTTAGATCCAGAGAACTCAGCTCCTGTCCAGATAAAGAAAAGCTGCATTTTAATTCTCTGAGAACTCCTAACATGTTCAGTTGATTTCATTTTTCCAGACTCCTTCAGCATCCTTCTAGCAAACATCTCAGTTATCACTCCGCCCACCTTTACTTTAAACTTGTGAGCTTGAGAGGTTTTGGTTGTCATAGAGACTCGCCCTTTTTCTTTTTTATGCTCTGCAGAGCTAAATGATTGATTAATTTATTTATTTAAATATCTGTTGCTGATATTTTTGACATGTCTCTCCATCTTTGACCCCTAAAGGTTGATGATGTTTAAGCCTTTTGCTGCAACTTGCAAGAATATCAAGGCCATAAAAAAACAATAAGAAAATAGTAGTTTAGTCCAAACTGGCAACTTCAGCAGCTACATTTCTAAAAGTGAAAAGAAGTTTACATTTTCTGCTTTTACAGTGGAGACGTCTCGGTTTGGAGTCTTTTTGTCTGAATGCTTCCTCTCTCTTCTTCTTCTCTTGTGTCTGTATCTGTCTTGTGGCATCGAGCATATCGTGGAGGGCTTTGCTCTCTGATCTGTGAAGCGGAGTTTAAACCTCTGTTCCTTTTTTCCTCTTATCAGTCTCATTGTCTCCGTGTCTCTCGGTCCTTCGTGTCTTTGCTGCTGCTCTTTGCTAAACTCGAAGGCCTTTCTCAAATGTTGTGCCTCTCTCCATGCAGCCCATCTCTTCTTCCAAACCTCCTCTGGAAGCTTTGCTGCTCTGTCCTGCATCTTTCCATCCCTCCTCACTGCGTATATGTGTGTTTTTGTTTTCCAACTTAAAATAATTGACTTATATGAAGTATTTGATTTTCATTAAACAAATAAAAGCCATGTGTAAAGGGTTATTTCACCCAAATTCCAAAAACATTTTCTCCTTCAATCTAAATCAAGCTGTTTATAGTCGTTGTATTTATCAGCTACCACATTGTGATGAGAGTCTATGGCCAGATGGTCACACTGGTCCTCATCTGAGGCCTAATGTGGAAATATTTTGATCAGACAGACAAACCGAATCCACACTGGAGGACTGGGTCTAGATCAGCAGGTGGTACAGTCACTGACCACTGACTGGAGTCTGGACTCAGGGTCAGTGCATGTTTGAAGAAATGTGAAACAACTGGTCAGTTTAACTGTAAATAATGTTCCTACAGCACCAATGTCAGACCCAACACTCACGGTTTGGTTGAATTTACCATAAAAAGAATCTAAATGGACAAAAACTGCCTCATCACACAGCAGACATGAGACCAAGAAGCAGTCTGATTAGACCCTCAGTTTTCCTTTCTCTGGCTCCACAGATAACCCTCGGCAATTTCTTGTAAATACTCAATAAGTCCGGATCAAACCGGAAAATCCAAACCCAAAATCTGAAGTTCAGCCGTCACCCATAAGGCCCATTTATGCTTGACACACAAGACGGATCCGCAGACAGACGAACAGTTTGGTCCAATTTTGAGGGCCTTACGATTGCGCACTTGGTGCAGCCAATGGAGCAGTACCACTGGAAACAGCAGGGGGCAGTGTTGAGCAGGGTAGCTGACATATGACCAGCGAAAGGTAAAAACCAGAGAAGAAGAAGAAGAAGGCACCAAGACAACTGTAGAGATGGAGGAAACCTTTGAAGAATAGCTGTGAGTGTCGGGCATGTTGGGTGGTTGGTATCTAACCAGAAGTACTGGTGCAAGTTTACGGTGTGTACAGAAGAAAGAAAGAGAATTAAAAGACTAAGAAATGTAATTATATAAGTCATGAATGGAATAAATAATTTAATGTGAGAAAATACAGATATAGGTATGCATAAATATAAGGTTCAGATTACCGTATAAAATAGATATTTTTTGGAGAATGAATTGCTATAAATAGACTATAAACATGCTTTACAGGTTAAGGTGCAGTAGACATGCAAACGTATGTGCATGACATCAGCATACTAACAGGATAAAATACTATGGACATTAAACTGGGTGGGTGGGGTACAGGAGCAGAGGGGTCAGCAGGGGGCAGAGTTCAGAAAGGAAATAGCTGTGGGAAAAACTGTTCCTCAGGCTGGCGGTCCTAGTCCAGAGGTTCTTGAAGCAGCTACTGGAGGAGCCCTTGAGGATGCTGAGAGCTCAGCGTCAGCAGCGTTTGCTCTAAATGTCCTTGTGTGTAGATCCTGTGATCTTCTTTTCACCCCCCGCTGTAGCATCTTGCTGCCACAGAGCAGTTCCCGTATCACACTGCGACACAGTTTATTAATACCAAGTACAAGTACACACACACGGTATCGGACCGTCACCAGTACCAGTACCGGTACCGGTATCGGTGGACTCCTCAGAACCACAGCAGGGAGGAACTGACTGGGATATTTTGACTAAAAGGCCTAAACTGATCCTCTGTGTGGATGGTGATGACACAACCTTTGGTTAAATAAAACTACCAACCTTGTTAAAAAGGAAAAGTTTTGTAATTTGGGTGAAAAGACTCTTTAAATCCTCTAATGAATGGACTTTTGCTGCTACAGTTTCACACATTTCTCATCCGTTACATAAAAAAGATAAAAGTTATTTTCTGATCAGTTTTAGTGATGTTTTAAAAAGTGATGTTTGTCATATTTATTCGTTTTTTAAAAGAATATTTCCTCAGACTGGTCTGTCCAGCGTCTGTCCTCTGTACCGGTCTCAACCTCATCAAACACCAACCTGCATGATTGTTCCTGAAGTCCTCCGTGTGCTTCCTCCATCTTCGGTGTCTTTGCTGTTCCTCCGCTGGGGTAAACAGGCGTGATTCCCGGGTTAACGGTGAATGTATCATTCCTGTGTGTGGTCAGGTCTGCCGTGGACTGCTGTTGGTTCTAGTGAAAGGGCGTGTTGCTGGTGAGACGTTAATCAGCAGACCTGCTCAGATCTGCCTTTGGACTGGTTTCCAGTTAGATTAACCACCACTGCAGGAGGGAAATGGGTTTTAGATTAGAAAAGTTCTGCTGTGAAACAAGATGGAAGTGTGTTAAAAAATAAATTAATGAATAAATAAAATGGCCTGCCCTTGTTTATTTATTTTGTTATTTATTATTTATACAATATAAAATCAGTTTATAAAGTATTATTTATTTTATGGTGCAGGGATCCCCAACTCCGGTCCTCAAGGTCCACTGTCCTGCTGACTTTTGATGTGTCCCTGCTGCAGTACACCTGACTTTAAATCAATGGGTCAACAGCAAACAGAGCAGAGCTTAATTTGAATCAGGTGTGTTGCAGCAGGGAAACATCTAACACCTGCAGGATAGTGGTCCCGGAGGAGCAGGGTTGAGGATCGCTGCCCTATTTGTTATAAAAGGTGGGGTTGGGTCTGCACGACCCAGGTTTAAGTTCCCGGTGTGGCTCCCCAGGTCCTGAAATATGGCAGCCCACTGCTCCAGTAAAATCTACTGGAGTCGGGTCAAATGCGGAGCTGGATTTTCCCAACCTGGATTAAATTAGAAGAAGAAGAAGAGGCTCTCTGCAGTGTGAAGCTGGATTCCTTGTGATAAATAAAGACTGATGTCTGAGTATTGTGGGTTTTCCTTCAGAATATTCAAACGTGGCCGCACCCTGTTTGTCCAGCAGATGGCGCCATTTCTACAGAATTTAAAAAGATGTTTGTTTCCTGTTTTATTATTTCAAAGACCAATAAAAAGATTAATCCTCTAGTTTCTGATTATTACCTGAGTTTTCAGGCTGTTTCATGAGAAAAATTACACATTTATTCAGTCACTGTGACTTTTTGTTTGTTTTGTGCACGCTAGTGAGATACATTTAAGGTTAAATCAGCAGAAATATGTTTGGATACAGCTCAGATGTGAATGTACGGTGGCCGTCGGAGGCCAAAATTCTTCAAGCACGATCACATTTTCTCCTTATTTCTATGGAGAGTCATTTCTAATAAATAAATATTCCAATTTGTCATTAAATGTTTTTTAAAAACTGAAAATACACATTTTCTATGGAAAACTTATTTATTTTAGTGGGCTTTCATTTATTAGTGACATATTGATTTATGACTGAATTTATTTCCAATTCTTATTTTCATATCAGGCATGAATGACAGAGAAGCAGCAGTCCAACACATCCATCTACAATCACACCTCTGGATGGAACAGCTGGATTCTGGCTTGTGTTAGAAGTATAATATTCCAAAAAACAAAGAAAAATTTCTGGATTTATGTTTGTGTCTGAACAGGAAAGGAGACATCAGAGGGTAAATGTGAGGAAGAATAATTCTCTTCAGGAATATTCAGATTATTTGAACTGCTGAGTTATGAAGCTGCAGCACCCGTCACACACAGGTTGTGATGAAAAAGAAATGATGGGGAAATGAGGAGGAGTCCAGGAGAGAAACCCAGCAGCACAAGAAGACCCAGAACTGTCAGAGCCAGCTTGTACAGAGCAGGAAGATGTGAGTTTTACTCAGAGCTCAGCTCAGGGAGTCGGACGCTCGGCTGAAGGGCCGGCCTTAACACCCTCCCACGGCTAGGCTGACGCGGCCCTGAACATCCTCTGTGAGAGGTGTTTAAACTAGTACAACACAGCCAGGTAGCAGCTGGCACTGAGGGGGGGGGGCAGCATCAGGGCTGAGCCATACAGGTTGCCATGGAAACAGGCAGTGACCAGTCTCCCAGAAACCAGCTGTTTCCATGGAGATGATAACAGGTCTGGAAGAAGAGTGAGAGGAAGAAGAGGCTGAAGAGGAAGGCAGGAGACAATTTTCTTATGATCCCAACAGTCAGCACCATCATGGACATATACAGTAGAGGAAGACTGGGGCCCTCAGAGGTAGCTGACTACAGAACTGGAGGAGGATCACTTCAAACTATGGAATAAACAAACTTTATCTGAACAAATGGAACTCTAAATGTTCTACGGAAGAAAATCCTCATGTTAGGACCTCACATTAAAGCATCAGAAACAAGATAATGTTTCTAGTTTTATGACAAACGTATAAAAACCAGCTGTTTGGTGGTGAACCACATCTGTAGCAGACGTCAATCTCTAAAAGTTGGAGCTTATTTTAGAGAAATCTTGTTGATATTAGAGATCAGCTGAAGATGGATTTACTTTTTATCAGTTTGACGCGCAGCATGAACACTGAACAGCCATGACACACCACCATGTGTCATCACTCAGTCTCAACCTTTGAGTCCATTTAGATTTAATTAGTTTTTTTTTTTTTTTACCAATCTCACAGCCAGATATGTATTTATAATTTGTTTGTATGAATCAATAATAATTTACAGTTTATTTTATTATCTTAAAATAAATATTATTTAAAACCTTGTTTTTATTGGTTATCTAATATAATACAATATTATTTATTGTTTTAAAACATTCATTCATAAATGTATTTTAAATAAATTATGAACAATTTCCAAATTTTTTATATTATATAAGAACAAATGTAATTAAAAATATTTTAATAGGTTATTTATTGTTTTAAATTATTTATTCATTTATAAATTATTCATTATTTGGTAATCTTACATCTAAAAACAAATATTTATTTTAAACTTTATTATTATTGGTTATTTTGTTTAAAACAATATTATTTAATGTATAAAAACATTTATTTACCAGTTAATTTTCCGACATATTTTACCATCTAAAAACAAATAATATTTTTATGAATTTCTTTTATTGGTTATTGATTGTTTAAAAGCATTTTTTCAATAATAATTTATTGTTTATTTTCTATATATTTTTTTCTAAAAATGATCATTTTTGAATATTTACTATTTAAAAGTTTGACCTGTAAGAATAGAGGCAGCTAACATCTGTTTCCCGTCTCTTTATTTATTTTAACAGTTTGTTTTTATTACTCTAGAAAAGTTAAATCCGTTTGGATGAAGATGCAGAAGTCTGTGTTGTGGATTTTTTTTATTTTAAAGACTTGATGAGAAGTGAAGTCAAAGGTTAAAAAAGGTCTTTATTCCTCATCAGAAATGTTAAAACAGTCTCCAGAAAGCATGTGGTGGTCTAAGGAGGGTTTTTCTTTTATATGACCCATGGTGAACAGGCTGGAGTCTGGATGTCGAGGCTGAGCTCTCATCTGGCCGTCTGTCCTTCAAGGCCCCAGCATTGTGATGTTTCCTGGGTAAAACCCAGATAAGAGGAGCCGTCAAAGAAGGAAGTACTGTATGTGTCTGTAATGATGAGAAAACATGTTTATTTAAAATCAGGCTGTCATGGTTTTTCTGTTTACATCTGAAAAGTTTTTTTTTTAACTGAGGAATTAAACATGTTGAAGCAAACGGCCAAATTTCTCCACCAGAGGGCAGCATTCACATTTTTTCTTTCTCAGATTTTATCAGCTCCATATGTGGTTTTTCCTGCTCGTGTTGTCCAAAGTTCCCACTTAAACACTCGCAAATACTTCACTAATGTCCAAACGTCCCTGTAAGATGAAATCAAGGAGATGAAGCTGCACGGTGGAGGGGACCACAGAACCACAACCTGTGGATGGAAACAGACCAAACGTCCTCTCAAAGACGGGTCATGATGTTTGATGAGTCTGTTAGGAAGCTCTCTGATGTTCCTAGACTTTAAAGACAAGAACAATGAAGCCAGAACTAAGTCACCTAAACTGGACCATCATGGTCTCTGGGTTTCTGGTCCTGTTAGAGTCCTGTTCCATGTTTATTTCCTGGTCCTGGTCTCTGGCTTTCAGCGAGGCTTTCCTGAGCTCAGGCTGGGGTTTTATTTTAGTTTTCTGCAGTGTTTACTTCCTGTTCCTCTGCTGCTGATCACCACACCTGCTCTTTATTTAGTCATCACCTCCCTCCCTATGAATACGTTCCCTTGGCTCGTTTCCAGATCCTCGTCTGTCCTGGTTTGTCTTCTTCTCTTCTCAGTTTGTCTGTTAGGAGTTTTATTTTTTACTGTAGTCCTAGTACATACTTTTAATTTATATAAAGTCTTCACTGGATCTAGCTGCCTATCTCCAGTCAGTAAGTCCTGTGTTTGTGTCCTTCCTCCTCATCAGTTCTCCATCGTGGCTCATGACTTCTGGACTTCTTTCCAGGTAGAAACAGAGGAAGCCAAAGTTCCTTCTTTTAGTCCCACAAACTCTGCATCTGCTCCAAGTTTCACATCATGGAGTCTGAGGTAACTGAAGGAAATGTTTCTGAGAGATTTGGGAAAGAAACATGTCCAACTTTACATTTTTTAAAAAGAAAACCAAACAAACCTCCAGATCCGGGGGTGACCCTGCAGCTTCTGGTTCTTCATCCTGTCGGATGTGGAGGGGATTTGGTTGGAGTCAGTTTACGTTTGTGGTGCATTTCTGCTCATTTCTTAATCTAAACTCAGGAACCGGTAAACAGAACAACAGGACAATCTGAGCACGCTATCGCAGCATCATGATGGAGTTGTGGCCCCGGTGCTCTGCTGGGTCTGTTGTCTCCTAACCAACCACAGCAGCTCGTTATGGAGCTGTGTTTACTCTGGAAATGAAGTAGTGGGTGAAGGGGCTTGATTGGTGGTTTGTGGTGAGGAGGCAGGTCCAGTCAGTGTGAGGTCCAGTCATGGTCACAAAACACCCGAGAGCTGATGGTCTTACTTTATTAAATGTTTTTGATCAATTTAATAGTTTTATTTCAAACATGGGCTGCCATCTACAGTGTTTACATCTTTACATTTCCTTCTCCTCACGTCTGAAAAGGAGTAAGCAGAAGTTTAAACATATACGTCTCCAACCAGTTACTTTAACACACCACCCAGTGTCACTGTTTCATTTCCCGTTTTCTAGAGGTTTCGGTTTGGGTCCGATACCAAGTAAATAAAGAGCTATTATCGATTCTGATACAAATGTTTTTAAATATGACGCAGAAAAATTAATCTGAGGAATTAATGTTGGTGCCCAAAATCCACCCAAAACCACTTTATCCCTTTTTAAATGAAGATTCTGACACTTTTCAGGCCTTACATTAAAGTATCGATGTTATCACACTCGATCGATATCGACATTGGTATCGATATTATCAATATTTGGATCGATCCGTCACCACTGCTCTCCCACAGCATCACTACAGAATATTTGTAATAACAACTTTAACCCTCAAAAAGCCCCAAACAAACACTGTCATCCCGTCCTGCTGGTTTTAGAGCTTTTATCTAATTAAAAACTTACATTTTTAACTTTCTTTTAATCTGTTAGATGTTTTTACTTTGATTCAACTGGCCTGTAAACGTGTTTTACTCCTGAAGTCATCCTGACATGCTGCATGTTTACATTCACTTCCCCTCTAGTTATACTCTCCTCCTACTGAAAACACATTCTTTCTTATCTGGAAGTAAATTTTTTCTGTCTTCGACTATTTGTGTTGATTTTAAACTGAATAAAATCTGGAAATTTTAGAGCCTATAAATTTAAGAAAAGTGAATTAGTATGATCTGTATATTATTCATCAGTCTAATGACCTCGACACAGTTAGTCATGTATGTTAAAATTAATGTAAAATATAAAAGTGCCTTCTGATTGTTGTGGCAATGCACCATGCCAACTTCCCCCAAACATAATTAACACTAGGAAACCTGGTGTTTTTCCGTACTAACTTGTTCTCCTGTCTGGTGTCGTGCCGATACCCTGTAGAACT
>JBAFTA010000021.1:1537787-1547876 GCA_036919975.1 Melanotaenia parkinsoni
CCTACAGGATCTTAGTCCTCTCATCCTCCACCACCTTGGGAGGTGTTTCCTGTTGTAACCCAGGGGTCTCCAGTCCAGTGTTTCTGGTTTGTTCTCTTATTCCAGCAAACCTCTCTGGCTTTACAAATAGTCCATAATCAGCTCTACACTAAAGATTTGGCAGCAGCTTAGGAAACACTTAAACTCAACATCTACTTTAGCACATTTATTTCCTCCTTCATTGTCTTGAGTTTTCCTTTTCTCTCTGGCATGATAAAGGTTTGACATCTTTTAGAAGATTTTAGAAAGATGCTGGTTTTTTATAGCTTACGTCTTTATTCTCACATTAGGCCCTGTGTTTAATCCCAGATTTTCCATGTGTAACGGTGCATGCTGAGCTCATCTTCTCAGACTGAACATCTGGAGTTAAATCTGCTTGGGAAGGTGTGCTGAAAGTAGCTGTGGATGATAATGATTGGTGGGAGGAGGCTCATCTCATCCTCATACAGTAATTATTTTTTTAATTTAAGCTTTAAACTTTTTCTCCCCCGCGGCTGTTTTGGAAACCCCACAAAAGTGATTTCGAGTCATGCTGCAGATGTTGTGTCCTCCAGTCTTCCTTGACCATCCTGCAGCTCTCTGGATGTCCCGTTCCCGTCATCCCGCGAGGCCGTCATCGCTCTGCGGTCCTTGTCACCGGATCGAGAGCCGAGGAAAGGCGGCATCAGCAAACAGCTGAGCGTGAGCGGCAGCACATTGTCTGTGTGAGACTCTCCTCCTTCCTCATGAGTCAGTCTGAGGTCCGTGGCTTTTCTCTGAAGGTGTGTGTCGCTGTGTTTCAGGAGGTGGAGCGCAGACGAAGCTCGAATCCTCAGAGTGTCCGTCAACTCGTTTCTGGATCATCTGTCGCTCGTTGTGGAGACCATGGAAATGTTCGGCCCACCTGTTACCCAGTGATGACTCCGGTTTTATTCCGTTCTCCTTCCTCAGGAGGAAAATAAAGCCGACAACTCACAGCTTAAACTGTAAAATTTGGTTAGTTGAAAATCTGCAACTGCTTGAATGTTTTTTCAGTTTTTAATTTATATCTGAAAAGGTGTGTCATGAAAAATTCCAACAGGACTCCGACATCATAGAGATTGTTTATTTAAAAAAAGCTCACAGGAAGTGTTGTAGACACCTCACCGGTGTTTCTTTTTTACAAAAAATAAAACAAAAAGGTTTTTATTTTCTAATAAAAGAAAGAAATTTAATGACTAAAGTTGTTTTTTTCAGGAATGCATCAGTAAAAATTATTTTCTGATGTTTGGATGGATTTTTTTAAAATAATGTACTAAATAGAACTTTGTCATTGCAACAAAATGACTAAATTTTGTAATTAAATAAATAAATGTTAATAAAGAAAAGAAAATCTCACCTCATTTTAAATCGGTGATCAGCCCACATGTTTAACACCAACGTTTGCAGTTTTTCACAGAAGAAATTCTGAGAAACTAATTTCTGCTGTTTACATTTTCCTCGGTTTAAACGTCTGTTAACTAAACCAGTAAACTCATCTACTCCTAAAATCTGTATATTTCAAGCACATCTGTAATATCTTCTGAGGTCACACATTTTTGATTTAGTGAAAAACAGCCTGTAAGTGTTTCAGACTGACTGTTAGAAACAGCTTTCCCATGGTCCAGTAGGGGGCGCTCTGGTGTAAGTTTGATGTCGTGAAGGCCTCGGTGATAAATTAAGCTCAGGTTAATTTACTGATGCTGCAGAAATGGAGGAAACTTGTGAGTAAAGCCTTCGTACAGACACCACAGCCATCAGTTTAATCAATCGTCAGGGTTAAAACAGCTCATTTAAAGCGGTGTTCCACCAGTTTACCCGTCACAAGTCCGACCACAGGTAGGTTTGTGAAGTGACTGAAGCGGCGCGTTGTATGTATTCTGTGCAGAAATCTTGATGAAAATTTGGGGAGGGGGTTTCATATGTGAAATGTCTGACCTGAATCTCATAAACTATCAAACTTTCAGAGAGTTTTGAGGATTTTAATCAGTATTTGTAAGTGTGAGAGGTGAAACGAGCTTGTTTATATGAGTGTAACATGATGAGGTGTTTCTGGAAGCCTGTGGGGGCTCCGGTTGGGCCTCTCCCTCGCTGTCTTCTGGGTGGGTGCTTGCTCGTCCCTGTGGTGGGCTGCCTCGGTTCCAGGTTGCTGCTGGTTGCCAGGTCTTGGATCCTTGGAGGGGGAGCGGTTACATTTGCTCGATGGCCTTTATCAGTGTTGTCCTGCAGGTTTAATCCCCACCAGCCACAGCTGTGTTCTTATACGCTTGTTGCTAGTGTTCTTCGTGTTTCTCTCTTTGTCTTTTTGCAGGTGCTCCTGATGATTGTCTGCTTTGTCTTCTTACTGAGGCTGTAGGATGTTTCCTGCTAAGTTTCTTCACAGGTGTAGCAGCTGGTTTTGCTGGTGTTCTGTTTTGAGTTAAGATTGTGAGGTTAATTTTTATCTTTGCCTCTTTTATCCTCACTCTCCATCTTCTTTCCGCCATTAGAACCAACATTAGTGAGTAATTCAGCAACATCCAAATAAAAATAACCTAACAAGGACCTAACAAGAATAAAACTCCGCTTGGCAAAGTAAATCTGGCACAACTCAGCAGCCAGACCACCATGCTGTTTGCTAAGAAACTGGACAGGAGCAGGTTAATCATTTATAATAATAAAAAGAAAAATTCTCATTTCTTCTTGGAGATCTAATAAAACATTAAATGACTTTTTTAAGCGTTTTAGCTCATCTCTTTCTTCTGTTACATGAATTATAGAAATTATGATGGATTTATTAAAACTCATCCAAATCTTTATTATCAGTTTGATGCTGTTTTTATGTTTAAAATAATTCTACAAAGGCCTAAATTATTCATTTTCTTCCACTGAATTCTTATTTTACAATAAAAAGTGAGTCTGCATCTTACTGGCACTGTGTATAGACAGTAAATTTACATCAAGTTTAGGCATGTGACTGCCAGACCTTGCATAATGCATAAACAAATATACAAATAAACTAATTCCAGGTCTTTATATGTGTATTTATATTCACTCTGCCACATTCTGGAGATAAAACAGATCACAGACACGTCATGAAAGCGGCTGCAGCACTGAGTCCGTTTATCTCTTCCTGTCAGCCATGTTTCCTCCTCTTCCTCATACGTCATCCTCAGAAGTCGTCGTCATCACATATGTCCAGATACACGTCAAAGGCCTCTCGGTTGCAGTTCCCGTCCGGGGTGAACACGTACTTGTGGAAGGTCCCGTCCACACAGATGGCTGCGGAGGACAGAAAACTTCACCTGAAGGTCAAACACTTACAAACCTTTATGCACCATTTTAGACAGATTTCAACATCCAGATCATCTTCTAGTCATAATTCAAGTCAAAGATCTGCAGCTGTAAAATGTTGGATGCATTTCCTGCTCTCATATTTGTGTAAATTAACTGATGTTTAATGTTCTGTTGGCTAAAATGATCCGTTGGGGAGCATCACATTGAAGGATTGGAGCTCCTTTCCTTAGAATTTAAAGAGTGCAACGGTCCAGTCACGGCAGCTGGTTTTCACTGAAGAAGAGGAGAAACCAGTCCAGCTGCATCCAACAACAAAACCATGAACAACACGTGGATCTGAACACATCTCCTCACCGATGACCGAGTTGACGTTCTTGGACGTGTTCTTTCCAAAAGCGCAGATGCAGGCGCACTCGGCCGGCACCGTGAAGCTGGCGAGCGACCACTGGCTGTCCACGTACTGGCCAATCACAGGGCCCACCTTCCCAACACGCGCCAGCCTGTGGGGGAGGAGCAGAGACACGTTTAGCCATCAGACCAGGGTGTGGGTGGAAAAGGATGTGATGGGGGTCTTACGCTGAGCGGCGGTTGAGTTTGGTGTCTTTTAAAGCAAAGATGTGGACGGTGCCTTTGTCGCTGGAGGCGCAGAGGAAGGACGAGTCGTGGCTGAAGTTGATGCTGAAAAGATGAACACAAAGACGATGAGGGCGCCTCATCTGACAGTCTGTCCCAAAGTCAGAAACATTCAAGGGGTCTGTTTACTCTTTTTTATGTTCCATATCCACAATCCACAAGAACCAAACCTAGAAGATGGAGTTGACTGTGAGCCTGGTCTTTCCCACACACGGCACTTCCAGCCGTCTGTCGGTAAGCGTGCAGCCCTGAACGGACAGCAGGGGCCTTCTCCAGGGCGGGATGTTCATTTAGGAAAACGTGAACATTAACAAGGACTGTTAACTAGTCTATGCACCTTAAAAGGGGGGGAGGGGGGGACCCACTCTTCTACGCTCCAGTAGTTATACGAGTGTGCACGTGTCTGTGGGTCACTTACTCCAAACCTGGACCTCAAACACCAAGAGACTTGGAAATGGTGGGAATGCGTACCAGTAGAGGGTGGCCGGGTCGGTTCCTCTGCGCAGCTCCACCAGCTTGTCTCTGGTGGTGGTATCAAACAGCCGGATCAGGGTTCCTTTACGGGAGGCGGACGCTGCAACGCTGCCGGGCTGGTTCAGTGCCACGCAGGCGATCTCGCTCTGGTGGGCGTTGATGGTGAACGGGGCGGATGATGTGCCGGGTTTGGTGTTGGACAGGTCCTGAAAGGAAACCGGGTTTTTACGGCTCAGACGTTCTGACCAGAGATGAACTTGTTTCTGAGTGTTGGGAACTTACAACCAGCTGCAGGCTGCCGCATTTATGGCCTGGAAAGACCAGCAGCTGCTTCTCAAGACTGGGACATAAGTCACACAGACCTGCAGGAGGAAGTTCAGCGTTAGCAGCAGGACGTGATGGAAGAACCAGAGGAAGCTGCGTCCTCACCTTTGGGGTTATCTCTGGTGTCAAACTCAAAAAGTTTAACAGGGTTGTCTGGAAAACTGTACACATAGATCCTGTTCTTCAATACAATGATGATCCTGCAAGAAAAGGACATGAAATGTTCACGTTTCACGTTGCCGTAAACAGAGGAAGCGACGATGGGAGGAAACGCACTTGTCGTGTCTCATGCAAACAGCCAGAACAGGTTTGGTGAAGGTGAACTCCAGCACCAGCTTGTCTTTGGGGTCCCGGGACTCTCGCGCATCGTCCCAGACCAGAACTGAAGCAAACATGACAGAAGATCACAGTCAGGTTTAAGAGACGCCGTGAAGCCTAAATTTACACCTTTCTGATGGGAAACATGTTCCAAGCTGAGTCTGAAGTTGTTATCCGTTAATCTGACTCACCGGATATTTCTGAGAACTTGGGATTGACTCCGCCTCCAACTATGGCCAGCAGGTTGGAGCGATGCAGCATGGAGCAGAGGGCCACACTGCCCACCTGCTCATGGTCTGCAAAACACAGCAAGTCAGGCTGAGGGGGGTCGATATTCCTCTGATCATCACACACAAGATGAAATAATAAGCAGCTGAGATGCTGCTCTCTAAAATAAAACAAAATCTAAATTTTCAAATTAAATAATGCCCATACATTTAGTAAATATATATAATATAGAAATAAAAAATGGTGCAGTTCATTCATTATTTATAAAATTCTGGAAAAAAGATCAACCGTGTCTGAATTTTAGGGGAAAAAATTCATCACAATAAAATTATTTTAAAAAATAATTTATTTAACAAATATAATAAACATGTAATATATTATATAAACATAATATTTTAATAGCAGAACCATTTTAATATTAAAAGAAAATGGGAGAAAAATGTTATCTCATATTAAAAATAGAATATTTCATATTATCAAACTATAAATATATTTACTGGAAAAAAAATCCCATTAAATATTGTGTACATAATGAAATTTGCATTAAATATTAAAATTCATGTATCCATAATTGAATGTGTGTATATTCATGAGTCTGTATCCTGACACTCTAATTTAGCTGTAAAGTTACTTTGACAATAAATGATCGTATCTTCAACATCTTTAGGCACAGATGTGAAGAAACATAATGTCTGAAAGTTTCCTGCAGCAGGAAGTGGACTCACCCAGATGACCCTTCTCCATCAGTGGCTCCACGTTGTAGATCCTCACCCCGGTTTCCATCGCACAGCAGAAGCAGCCTTGTGGAGGGAAAGAGAAGCATTTCTGTGGGTTAAATGTCAGGAAATGCTTCAGTTTTCACTGGAGAGCCTTAAAAAGCCACAAACATAAGATGAACTAGGCAATCCCTGAAGTTTCCCGTCATGATGTAGTAGGGCTGCGGGATAAATCAGTTTTATTGATGCATTTCCCTCCTTTAATCTGTACTGCAAACGTTCTCTTTGAAGCTTTTGTAGTTAGCAGCGGGCTCAGTCCTGCCTGTCTCCTCCCAGAGGGACACACACACCGGGCACACACTCCAAGTTAACACAGCAGCTAGAAGGTCATTCCCAAACAGCCTGATGATGAAGCCATCAACTTTCATGCCAAATCTCCAAGAACCCTAGGTTTAGTTTAGCAGAGTAAAGTCCTCCCACTTGTTACTGGTTAAACTGGTGTGAAACCAATTCACCAGAACGCACTGAAGTTCTGAGACCCCAGAACACAATCTGAGCCTGAACTGTTTCTGTCTGAAAGCACTAACATATTTACAGTGAAGTTAGCCGTCACCAGCGCCTGGAATTTAGCTGTGCAGTAAAACCACAGTGAGAAATGCTGCTGTGAGATTAGGCAGCTTCAGCCCACAAACCCCCGAAGAGAGACGAATAACAGCCGGGTAAATGTTCTCAGTGGATCCTGTATGATGAGGAACGATCCTGATGCAGTCACGATGCAAAATATACAGCATTCTATACAGTAGAAAAGCCAGACGTACTCACGTTTACAGGGCTTTTTTTTTTGTTGTTGTTTTTCTAAATATCTAGACTTTATAGGTACATTTGCATGCAAAAGCATTACATATAATGTTGTTTCTAATAAGTTTCATATGTTTTTAAAAAGAAAAGAAAATAAATTTAAAATCAGATTTAGTTTGAAAAGTAAAGATTTTCTTATCGGCTACACTGTCCAGCCCTGTGATGAAGCATCAGCTGCAGAAACGGTGAAACACACAACACTACCAACTAAACTCTCAACTTTTACACATAAGCTGAAATAAGAGGTTACAAGGTTGTATTTCTATATCACACTGAAATATCTAAGGTAGCAGGAATGATATGTCAGAAGGAACCATGTTAGTTTTTCCTTAGCAAAGACGTCTGTAGAAATTTCTTCTCCAGGATAAGCTCTACTTTAATATAGGACTGAAAATATGATAACACATTAATTAAAAATAGTGTATAATCGTGCTGTAATCGGGTGGGAAGCCTCCTACTCTGGTCCTGGTTGAACTGCAGGCTGTTGACTCCTCTGTGCTGAGCCATGGCTGCCGATCCTCCGGTACCGAGCAGTTACCGGTAAACTACAGCTTCAGGAGGAGCAACAGACAACCTGGGACAGAGAACACAAACACAAAGCTGCTGTTCAGAGGCAAACTGCTGGAGCTGGGCACACTGAACAACACTGTAAGGCTAGCAGCCAACTAGCATTAGCATCAGAAACAACAAATAAACGGCTGACTTTTGTCCGCCATGTTGGATCAGAAAGTCTCACCATGAAGACGCAGAAACGAGACGAGATGAAAGTTTTTAAACAGGTTTCATGAGGCGAAAGGAGACTAAAACCGACGATGATGAAAGACAGATTTTTGTTTTTGTTTTCCAACGATTACGTCACTGGCACGTGCTTCCGGTTTGGTATCGTCAGGGTTTGTCCCCTACCCCCGCCCGCAGGAAAAGGGGCGGAGTCAGTCGCGCTTTTAGGGAAAGGCTCATCTCCTCAATGTTGGTCTATCTGCAGAGTACTTTAAGCATTTTGATGAGTTCTTAGCTCCATTCTTAACAGAAGTGGACTCTGAAAGCCTCCTAAAGGCTCCCTTACCCCTATGATGACACAGGGTATAATCTCTTTAATCCCAAATCCTAAAAAGGATCTTCTTTCTGTTGACAATTGGCACCCGATTACACTTTTGAACAATGATTATAAAATATTAGTGTTGCTTTTTGCCAGCAGACTGACAGATGTTTTACCTTCTATCATTGATGATACTCAGTCTGGTTTTATCAACATTATCAGACTAGTTTTAGATTTATTAGACTATAGTGACCTAATTGACTCATAGTTTTATCTTATTTTCAAAAATCCTTTGACTCAGTTGAACACAATTTTATTTTTAGTGCTCTAGAGAAATTTGGTTCCGGCCCCTTTTTTTGTGAAGTAATCAGGATGCTCTATAATAATAATAATAGCTCTATTAAACTTAAGATTGGTACTTCAGAAAGATTTCCGCTGTTCCGTGGCATTAGACAAGGCTGCCAGATTTCCCCTTACTTGTTCTTAATTGCTGCCCAAACCCTGGCTACACATATTCCACTTAGTCCTTTAAAAGAAATTAGTATTGCTGGTAGTTGCTTTGTGATCAGTCCACTGGCCGATGAGACTACATTTAAGACTCCTCTCAGCTTTCTATCGCCCTGGACTTAATTCAGTCTGTTTCCAAAGCTTCTGGCCTCTACCTGAACTTGCACAAATGTTAACTTTTGCCTATTAAAGACAATTCTGTAACCTCTCTTTGCTCTCTCCCAGTTAAAAATCGGGTAACTTACTTACTTACTATAACGAAAGATTCCAAACTTAAATTAAATTTTTCCTCCATCATAGAGAGGTTGCAGAAAAGCTTTCATAGATGTCTCCAGAGAGGTTCATCTTTAAAAGGCAGAATTCTCCTCTCTAAAGGCAAAGGTCTCTCTAGACTTGCTTATGCTGCTCAGTCTCTTTATGTTGATAATTGCACTCTTAGAAAGGTCAATAAAATGCTTTTGGATTTTGTTTGAAAAAACAGGACACACTATATTAAAAAAATCTGTTATCAGAATTCATTAGAAGAAATGATGCAGAATGTTGTAAACGTGGTTTACAACATTCTGCATCATTTCTTGTTCTTTCATACTGGAACAATGTGGTTGATAACCCGCCCTGGAAGAAAATTTGGTCTTTACCTTACAAATATCTTTTAACATTATACATTTGAGTCAGAGAGAGAAATCCTGGTCTGGGAGCTTAAAGCTGTGTGTGGATATCCGTCAGTATTGAATATTGAGCTTTGCTGATTAATTCAGGATCTGAGGATTCTGAAGGATCCTTCTATATAAAAATACTTGTTGTCTTTGTGCCTGCAACAGGATGCAAAGTTTAGGTGGTGGGTCAGCTGTTTGCTGTGAGAAAGCATTGTGTCAACACCATAAATCATTGTTAGCGAAACAGAATGAACTGCCTGAGTTCTGTGTAGCGCTAGAAACCTGACAGAGACCAACAGTTGAGTCATTTCTTCTGTTTGATTCAGTTTCCGTTTGGATGCGGACGTCCAGGCCTTCTATCTTTATTAAATGACGTAATGACGTCTGATGGTAAATTTGTTCTTTCTGTGTCTCTCTGAGCAGCGTTATTGATGGGTTCTGTCAAGCAAGCAGGTTCTGGGACAGAGAAGCATCTTATGAAGACAAAATTTCACAGAATTTCACAGAAGAGTAACACACGAGGTAAATCTGGTAGAAAGAAGGAAATTCATGTGGTCAACATAAGAAATTATAGTTTGTATCTGCCAGCATCACATGACTAAACACATGTCAGCACATATAAGTTGTGGCCAGAAACTAATACTTGATCTCCTCTACAGACAGAACTTGATGGTCATCACATGATCAGCTGGGAAGCTGAAGTGGAGTGTGTTTGGGTGGAACAGTTGGGTCCAACCAGAACTGGACTTTGCTGGAACAGGTCATGTGATGGAAATGGTTCCTGTGGGAACTTGAGTGTCTTGTGTCTTCAACTGCAGAGCCAGTGTCATAAATTAACTCAAAATATGGCATATTTCAAATGGATGTAAATGAACACTTTCAGCCAAATACAAATGTACGTAGCTGGAGGGGCTGTTCACTCTTTCCACAGAGAGCGACTCCTGACACGGTCCGAGGTCTTTGCGTGTTCATTCTGCGTCTTTTATGCATCTTTTTATTTACTGATCGTGTCCCGTCAAAATGTTTA
>JBAFTA010000021.1:1679833-1690308 GCA_036919975.1 Melanotaenia parkinsoni
ATGTGAGTGCTTTCATATTTGTTAGTCATTGATTCACGTTGTTCAGGTATCTGGAAGCTTCTAATCTGCTATTAAAAGGCCGGTATCTGTCGTATAGGATTTAAAAACGCCCCCAGTTTCAGGCCACACAGGCCTCATCTGCAGCCAAGCTGAAGCACATGTTCCCGTCTGAGTAACGAGCGCGTCTGTAATTTCTCATGCACAGTAAAGGTGGCCTCTTGTTTTTCTGACACAGCTGAGGAATTTCTGTTCACGGGGCCGTGAAGGACTCCTTCAGCTGTGTAGTATTTCTCAAATTCTGCCTCTAAAGCAGGCGACGGACTGGATGAAGAAGCAGGTAAAACTCTGAAGACAGTGAACCAGCATCGGCTGGTCTGTGCGAGCACTGACTGGATGAAACACAACTTATGTTTTCTTCCCAAATTGTCCATTCAGTCTTGAGAAAAGGCGGCACTATTTCAGAAATAAGAATGTAGTTCAGGTTCATTGAAATGAGGAGGAGCAGATAAACATGTAAACTTACTGTGGGTTGGTGGACATCATCCAAACGAGGCAGAGATTCAGCATTAACAACTCGAGATCAGGATCAATACATGTTCCAGCTCACGCTGCGAGGAAGGGCTGCAGGTGATCACCTAACAGGGACACAGATTGACCCACTTTAACACAAATCCTCACTGACCTGAAGTTCAACCTGCTGGAAGGAGCATCCTCCAACTCCTCACAACCCCCACATGCCTTTACCCCATTAACAGGAGTTCATGCTAATCCCTTCCCCGTCATTATACTGTGATATTTATCACCTCAAATATGTGCATCAATAAAACAAGAAAAAAAATCAACAACTGTTAGTTTGGCTGAAAAAGTCAATAAATGTCCCTATTTTCTTTTAGCCAGAATGGTGGATTAATACATTTTCTGATCAATTATGAATGAAATATTGTTTCTAGAAATAAAAAGATTAATAATTAATGATAAATGCTGTTATTTACATATTAAACCACTTCCTGTAACAGCTAACTCCTCCATGCACAGAAGAGAAGTTGTTTCCCAACGTTATATCAGCGAATGTGAAGATAGATGGTTAAAGAAATGATCCGCAATGTGTTGGATTCATAGACTCCCACATCATCATCATCATCATCATCATCAGATACTTTCTACAACTAGCTAACTGGTCTGAAACCAGTGGTTACAGTCGGGTTGGGATCCATCCACCATGATTATTGATGAGTTGTTTACTCCTTTACTCCGGTCCCAGAGGCAGCGCTGCATCTCCACGGGACAGATTAGATTCACCGTTGTCAGCAGAACAATAACACACACACTTGTAAACACACACTGTGTAGCCGGGAAGCTCTTATCTCACACCTGATGGCTGGCTTTGCAGGATGAGCCAATTCCAGATCAGCCGGCGGTTAAACCGACGAGCTCTTCATGTTGATGATGTCACCGTTTTATATGACGTCATTTTGGAAAATGCTTGTTTGGTAAATCATCTGCTGACTTCATCCTGATTTCTGAATGTTGCTGTTAAAGTCCGGGTTCGGTTTCCTCAGTTAGCCAATCGTTAATCAGTAGAGGAATCTAAACAGCTTCTAGACTTAACGTTCTGGAGATTTTCGTAGGAATTTTAGCCCATTTCACGCTGGACAACAAACCCTCGTACTGGGTTTCCATCAGCTTTAGCTCCAGTCTGCATGGATGGGAACACAACACCTGGGTGTGCACGCTAAAGGCGGATTTATGCTCGAGCGGCGTCTGTGTGCAGTCGGCTACGGCATAGCTGATGATGGAGAGTTTGCTCTCGCACTCGAGCGTAGAGGGAACGCGTAGTTTTAGTGTCATGTTGCAGTTTCTCCTCCTAACCTGAAGGTGGCAGCAGGGGTGGTATCGGCCAGTAAACTCACCAGATCAGAGTTCTTTTGATGGTCCACTTCAGTTCGGTGATATTTCCTAGCTGTCTCCCAATTCAGGGTCTGCACACTTTGAAACAACAATGGCGTCCAGTATGGTTCAGTGTCTTTATTAGCTTGTGGGAGAAAATGAAGAATGAATTAGATCAGCCTCTCATCAACTCCACTGGTTAATGTTTTTAAAAACGGTGGTACCACACAAATTCAGCAAGAAGATCCAGATATCCGGCAACACGTGATCCCAAACTGACCAATCACAAGGGAGCACTATTCTTTCATTTAATTATTTTTATCCCATTTTAGTGTTTTTTTATTATAACTTTAGTGTATTTATAGTTGGAGATTTTAAAGAAAAAAAGATTTTGTGTATGTTAGTGGAGATGTTGTTTGCTTGTTGGCTGGAATGTTTTCTTTTTGTTGACCTGCCTGACAATAAACCTCTTGATTTCTGGACCTCCGACGATGTCCCAGACCCGTTTGACTTCCAGATGGACAAAATAGATCAAATAAAATAGAAAAATTAAATCTTTAGTTTGAAATTATTTCACAAACATTTTTGGGGATTTTCCCCCAGAAAAGCAGTTGTGTGGTGTTTTGCAGGTTCCCAGGATCCAGCATCCAGGATTTAGGCCAGGAAAAGTGGTGCTACGTTAGCATCATGTCTGTTGGTCCAGAACAAAGAAGCAGTCATGTCCGAGGCTGGTGCTGCAGGAGACTAACTAAAACGTTGTGACTGCCATTACAGGCAGAACTGAAGCCCTTCACCCATTTCTGAGATGCCAGAACTTGTTTAGTTTGAATATGTCAGCATGACATGAGGACGCTGAGGGAATCAGACAGAAACCTGAAGGCCCAGACGTGACTCTGAGGCTGGTGTCAGGCTGCGTGGGGGTGAAAGGGTTAAGTTTGGTTGGTGTGTGGAGCACAGAGCTGTATTATGCAAGCTGCCAGGAGCAGAGGAAGTGCTGAGCTCAGGGCTCTGGCTCGCCGCCAAGCCCACGCTGCTGCATGTGCACGCTCAGCTGAGGCCGTGCAGACTTTCCAGCAGCCGCTTCCTCCTCCAGTCACTGTGTTTCTGTTACGTCTGAGGTTCAGCTGTGGGTTAGGCATGACCAGGGCGGGGCGTTCGAGCTCAGGCAGAGAAAAGCCAGGATGTGGGGCGGTGTAAAGTCAGACCCGGTGTGGGACTGCTTGGCAGGAAGAACCCAAACAACAACCTCTCTATTTCTAGACCAGTTTCAGCCTCTTATCGACTCCTTCCGCCCTGTTTGACTGCGGCTCGTCAAACACATCTGCAGACTAACACCTACTCAGTTTACCACCATCTTCCACCCAGCAGGGCTGATATGTGTCAGCCATGTGCTGCGTGACACATATATGAGAACGTCCCAGCAAAGTGGAAATCAAACCTCCGGGCTAATGTTCCAGCTCTACTGGGTTTTACTTTTCAGACCTACCAAACATAAACACGCCAGACATAGCAGGCTTAATCTAACCTTCATGAAGGGGGGATTTACTGCAGCAAACGTCAGATTATTACCTCTTCATTTTTATGTTTTTATTACAAATTCCCTGCAGGAACGTCAGAAATACTGAGACCCAGCAGAGCCGAAGGCTGAGATGATCCCTGGCTTGGTTTCATCTACCAGCTGGTAGCATTTAAAGAGATGAAGCACAGTTATTTTATTTAACCTATTAACATGATGGTTTCAGAAAGTAAACAATTTTATTTATTTTTTAATTGGATAATTGGAATGAAATTAAATAAATTCTATTTTATTTAATATTGTCTTTATCTTTTACTACTTTTATATTTATTTATTATAATAAACCTCATGAAACCTAAAAAAATCACTTTATAAATACTTTAATAAATAAATACTTTATTTACTTTCTTTTATTTATTTTATATAAGAAATCCCATTTAAATTTTGGCCATGTTGCTAAAAAAATAGTAAATGAAGCAAAAGAAAAATATAATGAAGTAAAATAAATAAAAAATAGATCTGAAAAATATTTAAAACTAGATTAAAATTTAAAATAAAAAGCATCCGTGTCATGTTTGGGCCTCTCAGGTCGTCCACAGGGTTACCTTAACGTGAAGAAACATCATCTCATTTAAAGCCTGCAGATGGGACAGAAGGTGGGATCTCTGACACTTTTCTGCTTCCCTTGGCTCAGACGAGCATCTAATAACGGCGCTTTCGTCTGCCACCGTCTGGCTTCGTGGCTTATCCGCCTCTCGCTTGGCCACCGTGCATGTTGTTCAGCTAGCATGCTGCTAGAAGTACACCATGCTCCTGTGATTCAGGACTAAACAAGCAACTGCTCGGCCTGTTTGTGTTTGCTGGAAAGAAGAAAGTGTTCATGTGAGGATGGATGAGAACAGACTGAATGTAGATATAAACTCGGTTATTTATATGAGCAACTTTCTGACACCATCTGTTGTCATGGCCAACCCACCAACCTCATCAGATCATCTGTTTCTGAACTTCTTAGCTCATGAAGTACTTCTTGTATGGTAATTATTTGCCAAGTCATGTCCATCTGCTGTCTCTCTGAGTTTGACTCAGCATTTGAACCTCACGCCCACTCATGCCTTCTTTATTTTCAGATTCAAAGGAAAATGTCGGCCCTGTCTAAGGTTTATTATCAGAGATTTTCAGAAGTGGGTTTAAGCTCACACATCATGCCTGCAGATTTCTGCTGCGTTCAGGTTCGTATGTTCGTGGTAGGATAACAGGACTGAGCTGGGGGTGAGGTGATCCCGTCAGTGCTGACTCAGGGAGAGGGTGATCAGGTCAGGTAAGCCCTGGAGGTGTTGTGAAAGGGAAATGAAGGTTGATTCGAGGAACTGGGGCCCAATCAGGACGGTGAAAAACGTAAACAATGGTGGTTCAGAGCAACAATCCTGACCCAGCTCTGAACCTCTCCGAAGCTTTGCTGAAATTATCTGAGAGTAATGTCTTTAATGCTGTCAGTAGACATTGTTATTAACCTTCACAGTTTTTATTTGGGGATCAAAACAGCTGTTTTGTGGCTAGTGGCATGAACCTCAGTGTGTTTTCTCTCATGTCTTTCATACTTTTAAATTCTCCACGAGTGAGGCAAACATTCCTGATTGTGGATAATTCTCCCACCAGACCTCTTTTTGCTTGTTAGGATCTCTGTGGACCAACTATTTTACAGAACTGAAAATTTCAATGTTTTTAAAGTGGACATTTTTTTCTACTAAAGATAGAAAATGAAAGTCATGCGGTCGCTAACAGGAGTAATTTCCCGTGTTTTTGTGCAGGTTTCCACCTCAGCGGAACTGTACGGGAACCGGCCACATCTTCAGAACCGGAGCTGGTCTGCAACGTGTCCGTCAGCTTCGACCGCTGCAAGATCACGTCGGTGACCTGCAGCTGCGGCAACAAGGACATCTTCTACTGCGCCCACGTGGTGGCGCTCTCCCTGTACCGGGTACGGAAGCCTGAGCAGGTCAAACTGCGCCTGCCCATCTCAGAGACTCTTTTCCAGATGAACAGAGACCAGCTGCAGAAGTTCGTGCAGTACCTGATCACCGTGCATCACACTGAGGTGCTGCCCACGGCCCAGAAGCTGGCGGATGAAATCCTGCTGCAGAACTCTGAGATCAACCAGGTCCACGGTGAGTTCAGGATGAACGCAAACATGCAGCTCAGGTATAAACAAACAAACTGCTAAAAGCAGGTATCTGTGTTCGATTTCCTCCGTTTTTCACCAGCAGAAATCCGGCTGGAGCTTTTTGTTGTTCTAAGAAAATGCTGGATGGCTAGGTAACCAGCCTAAAGATTAAAACCATGAGAGACAACTCATTTATATTTTTTCATAAAGAACAAACAAACAAAAAAAAAAATCTATTCTGCCTATTCTCCTCTGACATCAACGACTGGATATTTTCTCTTCTTCAGACCATCTCTGGAAACCCTGGAGATGGTTGTGTGTAAAAATCCCAGTAAACATTCAGACCAACAACCACTAAAATCCCCTTTCTTCCTCATTCTGATGCTCACTTTGAACTTGGTGGTCTTCGCATGTCGACATGACGTCATGCTGCCGTGTGATTGGTGTTTTCATTGTTCTAATAGCTGCTCTGCATCATGTGGGTGTCAGTTTGTCTTCCGTTGGAAACATGTTCTGGTGTTTAATGGGACAAATATTGTAAAGCTGCACAGAGAAGCAGAAATTGGGACAGTTTTCTCCTAAAATATGTTTAATTTCTCATTTTCCATTTTTATTTTGCACTTTATTGAACTGCAGTTTGTTTACATGCATTTTTTGTTTTTGGCCATTAGTTAATTGGCAGTAACATGTTTGAGGATTTGCAGCCTCTTGGTGGTTGAACCTGTTTCACTTTTAGCCTCATTTTCTCCGTATCTTCTTCCATGTCTGTTTTCTCCAGGGAAAACGGCTGAAGCCTTTTTTTGCTGGAATCATATGTATTTAATCCCCCCTGGGGATGCATGTTGAGCATTACAGATGTTGCTCATGCCGGCGGGTTGTTGTTGCAGAGTTTATCCTATCGATCAGTGTTTAAGCTTTAATGCATTAAGGCAGAGGGCAAGCCGTTGTTTATGCTGATGTGAGCATATTCGTGTGCACTGCTCTTGAATAAAAATCATTTAAATAGATGTTTGTATTTCCTGCTACTAAACTTACTAAATGTTTAGAATAGTTCTTGTTCCACTGAATGTGGTGAAGTAATGAGTGCAGAATGAATGCTCAGAATAGGTTCCCAACTAATTTTATTTCTTTTTCTTTCTTTTTTTCCATCTTTTCCTGCAGGAGCTCCAGATCCGACGGCAGGGGCGAGTGTGGACGACGAGAACTGCTGGCATCTGGACGAGGAGCAAGTCCAGGAGCAAGTCAAGCTCTTTCTCTCCCAGGGCGGGTACCATGGCTCGGGAAAGCAGCTTAACTTACTGTTCAGCAAGGTACCAACCCTGAAACCACATAAGTTCTTCTTAATCCTTATTTACCCAGGTACATGTTTATTCATTGAGATTAAACTCTTCTTGACTAGATCCTCCTATATAGGAGGCATCATAAGATCCTACAGTCTAAAAGATGTTTGCAGGCACCAGGAAGCAGCAACGCTAACATGTAGCATAGCAACATGACTAGCAGGAAGCAGCAATGCTATCATGCAGCATAGCAACATGACGAGAGAAACTCGGCTAAAAGACTCCACCAAGCATCAGCATCTAAACCAAACAGTCCAAACCCCAACAGTTTTATGTGAATGTAGAAAACATGAGAACATCTCTGTCCACTTTAGAGCTTCTGCTAATTTCTCCACACAAACCAGGAGTCACATGACAGCAGAGACTCTGCTGGTTACAAAGACGTCTGTCTCACCACTGTGGGACAGAAACTCTGGAGCTAGCAGCCAGAACCAGAATCATGTCTTACTTTTGCTGTTTGTGGAGAAAAGTTTGATTCTAGAAACTCTGCTAACGTTTCTCCTATGACTCTGCCTTTGTTTGACATGAACCATGAAGGTCCTTCTGGTTTCCATGGAGATGAAGGAGGTTTAATAGTGAAGGGTTCACTCTTCCTGTCATAGACTATCTTCACTACTTTCTGGATCCTCATGGTGTGTCTAAGGTGAATGCAGGGTCTATCCCTGGATCCTCCTGACTGACCATTGATAGAGGTGTCCATCATCATCATCAGCCAATAGCTTCCTGACATATTTACCTGCGTAACACCTCTATTAAAACAGCTGGAAACCTGCCCAGGTTCACTTTTTACCTTCTACTGTAGCACAGTTCCTCCTATTACTCATTACTTTACAGCAGCATGAGGATTACTTTACTCATTCCTGGATGAACTGGGCTGCTTTTCTCTGGTGTTGACTAAAAGATGTGTGTTTTCTTTTCTTTGTTTATTGTGTCTGGAGTTTTTAGATTTTACTCAGTCTTGGTTTAGGTTGCAGGGGTGAACGTTCATAAAAAGTTGGAATAGCTTGTGAACTATTTTGTTATGTTTTTCTTTGTAATTGACAGGTTATGGAAGACTTCTCCCCACGTTATCACCAAACTCTGGGCTTTAAAAAACACTCAAAATATGTTTACAATGAACCCAAATTCCTTCCGTCTCTGCAGGTGAGAGAGATGCTGAAGATGAGGGACTCCAACGGTGCCCGCATGCTAACACTGATCACAGAGCAGTTCATGGGTGACCCCAGACTGGCACTGTGGAGGCAACAGGGGACCACCATGACGGACAAGTACCGGCAGCTGTGGGACGAGCTAGGTACAGAAAATAGAAGTAAACTGTGTTTGATAAACTAGTAGTTGTTTAAAACTTTGTTAGCTAATTTTTGCATTCTAAGTTATAAAAGTTGTTTGTTAAATGTGTTTGTGGTTTTCACACACACACACACACACTATCTTTTTCCTACTTAGATATTACGGATTTTTGTGTTATTTTAGGTTCCTGTGTGTCCGTACAGGATGTCATAATAAAAAAATAACCCTAAAATCACACATGTGACGTTGTGCTAAACAGAATTAAAGCAAACAAGGCCGGTAAACTGGTGTAAAGGTAAAGTTTAATGGTTAAAACAAAAGTTGTCAATAATGGCCAATTATAACCCAGAGGATTATAAAGAGAGAAAACAGGTGAAAAGGCTACGGGACCTATACCTGGACTTGGGAATCTTCTGTTTGGAAACTAAATTATAAAAATGCTTTAGAACATTTCTTTTGGAGAGCAGGAAACACATCCAGCCAGCTTTGACTTCCAGCTTCCTTTAACAGAGTAGCAGCTGTTTGACACATAAATAAAACTCAAACAGTGGAAGTAAAGAAAGTAGACCACCAATCTGGAATTAAATACGCTTGCTTCTACAGACCATTAAACACTTGTGTTAAAACAGCAGAACTATCCATGAAAAAGACGCTTTTAATTTTTCTTCATCTGTAACATTCAGTGAACGCGTCATGTTGCTGTAAACCCAACTAGGGTCGAACATAATTACAAAAGTTATTTCAAAACTCAAATTTTAATATCACATTAGATAAACATTAACTTCATTTTACCAAACTGTTGAATATTTACCTTTACTTTAGTGTACGAAGCTGGTATTTATCCTGCTTATGATGAAGCATATTCAGTTCAGTTTATGGCTGCTCTTTAGGCTGGTGAGGCGTCCTCCATTTTTATATAACTACAGAAATCTGATGAAGATGATTTGATCCGTTTGTTTGGAGTGATTAAGTTCCTCTGCTATACTTTCCCACTCTAACATGGAATAAAAGAACAAAGCAGCACAAGCAATAACGTTTTTGTTCTGAGTTGCGCTGATTTGAAGACATGGTTCAGTCCTTAATGGAAAGTAATGATAGTGAAACACAATTAAATGTGCGATTAAGTAATAGTGACATCTAGTCAGAAATAGATGATGCTGATGTGTCTTCAGTAAAAAAATACCTGACCTGCATTGATGAGAGAAACAGGAAAACAGCTTTGTGTTTACTGCAAATTAGCATATTCTGGTCTGTTAGCATGCTAAGCTAACACGGCCAATGTTATGAATCATAATTAGTATCCCAATTAGCACTCAAACTGTTAAAGTTGATATTTAAGATGTTTCTGTCTTTTTATGATCATAAGTCCCAAATATTCCCCCATCATTTTGCAAAGCTAATTATTACCATACATTATAATTTGTGTTAGCTTATAATTCTGAATGAAAATGATCCATTCTGGTCTTGAGCTGGCTCGGTTTCGATGTTCAGGCAGGATGTGGGATCCTGATCCCTCGTCTTCACCACCTGCTCCCTCTGTTTTTAAATGCAGAGGCTTGCTGCACCTGTTTCCAGATCATTTCACTTCACTACGGGGAGTTGTGATGCTCTCTGTGGCTCAGACTAATTCCCGGAGTCTCACACTGAGCACGTCTGCAGGAGCATGATAATTCAGCTGTCCAGCAACAGAAGAAAAGACTTCTTTGATTTATTCTTTCACAATAATTTATCACTTCTGAATGTTATCAATGCAACATGTAGATGTAGAAGAGTCCTAATTTTTTTGTTGTCAGATCTACTTCCACCATCTTTGTTTAATGGAGACTTTCTCTGCGTTTCGTCACTCTGCCATCGTCTCTGCTCCAGCCCGAACAAAGAGTCTCCCCTCCCCCTTCCCCTCCCCATCCCTTCCTCCCCTCTCCTTCCAGCTCACCTCCTGTTTCATTTTGTCATCTGTCATCCTTCATTTATCCCTAAACACATTCAGGTTTCTCTGGTTTTCCTCCTCCGGGCTCTTTTCCCAGCTTTAGCCAGCAACAATTAATCGACTTATCGATCAGAGGGAAATTAATCAGTGTGACTGATTACAAGTCTAATCATACTGAAAGCAAAAGCATCTTTGCTCTCCTGTCTCTTCATGTGGAGAACAATTGTTTTTCTCTCCATTGTTTCATGTTATCAGACAAATAGAAAAAGTCAGATTAACAGTTTTATCTTCCACAGCAGCAATCGTCGCCACGGTTAGAATTATAATCCAAACCGTCGCCACGGTTAGAATTAT
>JBAFTA010000021.1:1704680-1719126 GCA_036919975.1 Melanotaenia parkinsoni
TTCACCATAAAAACATCACCATCACTACTATGTTGCTAAGAGACCTCTATTTAGACCTGGACATGATGATGAAGCCATCTGTTCCTACAGGCTGGTAGGAACTGGTAGTAGGCTGGTAGGTTGTAGGGGTTTAGTTTTCCCTCTGAAGAAGCTTTCAACGTTCCTTTTCTTTTCTCTGCAGGCGTGTTTGCGTTGGACAGCATCATGCAGAACTGGTTCACCCTCTTCACCCCGACAGAGGCCACCAGCGTGGTGGCGAGCACCGTCATGTCCAACAGCACCATCGTGCGCCTGCATCTGGACTGCCATCAGCAGGACAACCTGGCCAACTCTGCCCGCACCCTGGCCCTGCAGTGTGCCATGAAGGACCCCCAGAACTGCGCCCTGTCGGCTCTGACGCTCTGTGAGAAGGACCACATCGCCTTCGAGACGGCCTATCAGATCGTCCTGGACGCCGCCGCCACCGGGATGAACTACACACAGCTGTTTACAATAGCGCGCTACATGGAGCACCGCGGTTATCCCATGAGGGCGTACAAACTAGCCACATTAGCCATGATGCACCTGAACCTCAGCTACAACCAGGACACGCACCCCGCCATCAACGACGTGCTGTGGGCGTGCGCCCTCAGCCACTCAATGGGGAAGAACGAGCTGGCGGCCGTCATCCCCCTGGTGGTGAAGAGTGTGAAGTGCGCCACCGTCCTGTCGGACATTCTGCGACGGTGCACGCTAACGACGCCGGGCATGGTGGCGCTGCACAGTCGAAGGAACTCTGGGAAGCTGATGTCTCTGGACAAAGCTCCACTCAGGCAGCTACTGGACGCCACGATCGGGGCCTACATCAACACGACGCACTCGCGGCTGACGCACATCAGCCCGCGCCACTACAGCGAGTTCATCGAGTTCCTCAGCAAAGCCAGAGAGACGTTTCTGATGGCGCACGACGGACTCGTTCAGTTCACGCAGTTCATAGACAACCTGAAACAGATCTACAAGGGCAAGAAGAAGCTCATGATGCTGGTTCGAGAGCGGTTCGGCTGAAACTGGACCCAACCACCAAATGAACCCTTTACTTTTTTTATCCTCTCTGAAGTGAAACAACATTCACATGAATCTTTTTCCTGTGATTCAGGGCCTATGGGTCCAGCGTGAAGAACAGTTTCCTGGAGGCAAAGAATCGAGAAGCATTCTGGCCCAACGTGATTGGAAATTAAATGTGTTGTAGAGTCAGTTTTCTCGTAAGAAGTGTCGAGTTTGAGCCTGGACATGACATCAGGGACCAGATGCATCAAACTGTGTGCAGAAGTTTGTTTTTCAAAGCAGATTTAAGGCCTTTTTTGCTCCATTTACGTAAGTAAACAGAGTTTCATGGTTGTTCAGCAAAACATCCACCAGAGGGCAGTGCAGAGTTCAGAGCATGGATGTCAAACTCCAGTCCTTGAGGGATGAGGGAAGCATCAAAAAGCTGCAGCGCAGCTTGGTTTGACATCCCTGATGTGGGGCATAAACTGGCCTTTAGAAAACTGAATTGCTGGTATTCAATCATGAGACGTTTGCTGGCTGACGTACTTCCGTTAAATCAATCGGTGGTCAAACCAAAACAGCTAATGTTGTGATGGGTTAGCAGTTAGCAAGGGCTGCTGTCCTGCAAGTTTGGGCAGAACAACAGAGTCATTTGATTAGAATCCGGTGTGTTGGTGCAGGGAAACGTCTAAAACCTGCAGGACTGTGGCCCTCGAGGGCCGGAGCTGGACCCCTGGATCAAAGCTTTAAAGGAGAAATACCCATCAGTTCAGTTCCAGATATCTGGAAGTGTCTGCTGCTTCAAACTAGCTTCTATACAACGAACAGTAAAACGCGAACATTTTGTTGAGTTTTGTACCCTCGTTTCCACGGTAACAGAGTTTTGGATGGATTAAAACACACAGATTTGAGAACCGAGTGAAATTTTATCCAAACAAAAGCAAATAAACATGAACTGAGATCTTCTGGTGATGATGACCTCCTCCGTCACATCATCATGGTCTTGCCATTCAGACCCTGTTTACGCCCGCAAGCAGCACGACAACAATGGCCGACCTCCGTCTTCTGTTTATGCTGCAGAATCTTGTTTAGTTATTTGGTTTCTGAAAGAAGAACCTGCTTCTCCAGCAACATCAATGCTGTCGGCAAAGATGCAGAGATTACATGCAGCAGATAACCAGGGCGCCTCTGTACAGATGGCTGTTACGTCTTCAGGCCTGAGGATGTTGTTGAGCTTCACCGCCCTCTACAGGCCTGGCATGCACACTGCATCATCTCCGGTCCTGTTTGTGCTTCTGTCTGCACAGAGGATGTCTTTATTCTGCTGTTGTGTAAATGCAGTTTTTTTAGTCTGCAAAGGGAAAAATTTTAGGTTTTACTTGGAAATTGTTGCCGTTAAATATTTTATAGCTTCATTGTTGCTACGTGTGTTTGGTGTAAACAAACCACAACCATTTAAAATAATTTCACAAATAAAATATGTTTACTTGTGAAAATATTTTACCTAAAACTTGAATTATTTTAAAATAAAACAAATTAAATGATAAGAATACAAATAATTCAATTTAAAACAATTTAAATTGTTTTATTTTAAACTAAAGTCAAATATTTGAACAAAATAAAATGTCGTGTTGCGGGGCCATTTCTGCCACATCTCTGCTAAATTTTTCGTCTTTTTTAAACCCTACGTGATGATTTGTGGCTTCAGTGAACCCTCTGTTCATGCATCTGATCCCTGATTTTGGCATGTAAAAATCCAGGAAGGCCGAAGAAGAAGAAAAGTGTTCCTGGGTGTTTGTGTGCTTCTTTTAACGTGTTTAAAAGCGAGAGTTTTACACTGAGTGTGTTCTCCAGTGGCAAAATGTCCTCCTTCCTTCAGCTCACAGTCTCAAAGTTCAGAAAAAAGGCTTTAAACCCAACAGAGCAGCTCCAGCTGACGTACCTCTTCCTTTGTAAGGACCCAGCTTTACTCTCCCCCTGCTGAAGAAAACCTCCGGATCCAAGATGAGAATTTGTTCCACTGCCATCTTCAGACTTCTCGGTTTAGTCTCACATTCATCATGTCAACCTGAAGACGAACTCATAGAAACGGTCAGCATACCTTCTCAGGGATTTCTCTAAAAAGCCGACACAGAAAACGAGAACAAGAAGCATTTTATTGTCCTGTAAATATGAAAGTACGCCTGATTATTGAAAAAATGTATATGCTAACTAATTTATGACAGAATATTCTACGTAAGGCACAATACTTGAAGCTGCAGTACTTTTGGTTTTTGAAAGAAAAATAAAAAACATATCATGTGACTTTGAAACGTTCGCCATCAGTGCAGGAAGCAGACAAGCGGCCGGCCGGCGGACAGGAAGTACGTTTCCGCCTGAAAACGAGGCTGCTGCAGCTCGGTTGACATCCACGCCTCCTCTTCCTCACGTCTCTACTTTAACTTTATGTGTCCAGACTTCCTCACAGGAACGGCCTTCTTTCTTGCCTTGTCTTAATGCTTTAAAATAACCAAACTGATCCGTGTTCCAGCCTCCCAGTGGCTTTCTGTCTTCTGTCACTGGGCCGACTGGTTTTCTGTGCTTTAAAAGCTCATCTCATCTGTTTTTGGTGTTGTCTGTTAGTAGCAGCTTTGTTTAGAAACAAACGATGCTCCCTTTATTTATTATGTAAGGTAAATGATTGTATAACCATGTCGACATGAAGGTGAGACTAAGGTTTGATACACTGATTTATTTATGTAACTGAATTACTGTTTTATAAACTTGTTAATGAATCAACACTTTGTTTTGATTAAATTAGTTTTTTTTTGAGAGGGCGTCTTTTTGTCTTTATTTTTTCAAACACAAGAACTTCCTTCTTCCACAGACTCTCCTAATCAATGCCATAGACTGTTATATCACCAGCAGCAGCTGGTCTGCAGCATTCAGGTGTATGTCCACAATGCCAAGGAGGAAAGACATCAGCAATGATCTGAGAAGCAAATGTTGCTGCTCGTCAAGCTCTGGAAGGTTATCGAGTCATTTCCAAACTATCTGGACTCCATCATTCCACAGAGAGAAAGATTATTCACAGGACAGCTGCTCATCTTCACAGGAGTGGACGTCCCTGCAAGTTCCGTCCAAGATCAGACCCAAGAGCTCCGTCTCAGACTGTCCAGGCCTCAGGTAGCATGTTAACCAAAGTTCATGACAGTCCAGTTAGAAAAGACTGAACCAGTATGGCTTGATTGGAAAGGGTTGCAGGAGAAAGCCTCTTCCCTCTAGAAACAACATGGCAGCATGGCTTAAGTTGATGAAGCTGCATCTGAACAAACCACCAGACAATGTTGGACAGACCAGGCCACAGTGGGCACGGTGGTGGAGGGATGATGATCTGGGCTTATTCTGGAGCCACAGGACCTGGACACCTTGAAGTCATTGTTGCACAGACACAAGATATATATGGAAGGCAAGATGGCGCCAGGGTGTCTTCACCCGCTTAAACTGATGCTTGTTGATTTTTGTGTGTCTCTGGATTGCTGGTGTATGACCTTCAGATTCTTGTTGATCTAAACCCGACTAGCAACGGTGTACTAACCCATCCACACCTGTCGGCAGGTACCGGCAGATTCAATTTCCAGTTTTGAGCTTCAGACTTTTGTGTTAAGCTTTGATAAACCACGTCCTGTGCGCTCTGGCGTGTCGCCCTTCAAAGCTAGATGAAGATTTATTCAGGACTTTACAGACTGTGTGGCAGGCCTATCACCGCGCTATCACCAGTGTTTGATTGTTGGAGATTTTCATATCCATGTTTGCTGTGAACCCAGACCTCTGGCCAAAGACTTTATAAACTTGATCGATGCTTTTAACTTGACTCAGTCGGTGTTTTGCTTAGTAAAACTATTTTTAATTCACGTGCACTTGATGGATTTAACCAGCAAAACTAAAGAAAGCCTAAAGTTTGGACCATGGAGTTTGTTGCTACAGCAACCACAGGTGGACAAAGTATTATTAAATCCTGGTCAGGATAAAAATGCTTCACTAAACAAGCCATTCGGGACATATTCCGATCCTTCATCTGCCGTGGATCTGCTGGATTTTAGGACCTAGTGAAGACCAGGTGTGATGTGGTGTACTTTCTTTCACACATGACTGAGTCAACTATAAAAACACTAAACTACCACAGAGATGAGAAAAGAGCACAAAACCAGCGCTGAACGATGAGGATCTTCAGGTGCTCGGTGCATCATGGGAGCTTCACCTGCAGACCCAGAGCAGGAAGTCGGAGTTAAGCAGCTCCATCACATCAGCGCGGAAAACACGTGGACGTGCACGAGGACAGCAGGAGTTTTTATTTATGTTTGAAGAGACAGACTCCACAGAAGAAGATGGATTATCTGATCTCTAACTCCCTCCCTCGTTTCAAACTTCTGTTTAGACTTTAGCTCAGTCTGGATGCCAGAAATAAAGCTTTCTGTTTGGTGGAAAATAACAGCTCATTAAGAAGTTTGCTGCAGAGTCTGGAAGATAAAAGCTGTAAATATAAACATTTAAAAGCACCAGAAGAAATAACTCACTAATTAATCCCCTAAAGAAGGAAGTCAGAATTACTATTAGACTTCCTACAAAGATCATTTTAGGCTCCTCTTTAATTTATTTTTTCATGTTTTATCCAAAAACTGTGTACAAAAAAGAGGAAAAACAAAACATGCCACAAACGTGACATAAAGCAGCACATGGACAAACAAGGTTAAATTAATGCACAGCTGTGTGTATGTTACAATAATGTGAATGCAACTCAGAATCCTCATGCAAATATACCACAGTTACTATTATTAGTAATATTAGTATTGTTATTACTTTTATTTATAATATTAATGATGAATAGATAAGGAAAAAAGAGAAATGAATACTTGCATATAAATAAATAAATAATCCTGATTGGACAGGAAGTCCTGCAAAGAACTGGCGTGTAAATATCTAAACGTCTGTCTAACATACCGTTAAAATATCAGATATTTTCCACACAGTAACGTGAACTTGTTTTTAGATTGCTACAATCACATCGTGGCTCATGTCTGGACTCACCGCTCCAGGCCTTTTTATAGCTATAACACAAGGAATCAGAAGACATGCAGCATGTCTACCTAGATCTTTTATTTATTATTTATCTTCTATACTGCTCTCTTTGCACTGACACTGGGGATGGCTTAATCTCGTTGTACATTTGTATAATGACAATAAAAGGCATTCTATTCTATTCTATTCATCCAGCAGGCAGCTTATTTCTGAACCACGGATGAAGCTCATCGCCCTGAATCACACACATCCGGCCTGTTATTCACTTACAGATACCGTGTTATCTCTGAACAGCTTTGTCTCCTCATATCAGATTTCTGCGTCTAAAGGACTGAAGTGTGATCAGGTGGGATTGTTGTTTTGATATTTTCTAATGAAACAGTTTTAAAGAATCTCTTCATCTGCTCACTGAAACAGCAGGAAAACGTAGACGTGGAATCCGTTTTCCAGAAAAACTGCTTGATTTCTTCACAGCACTGTTTTATTATAATATCTTATTTTTTAGGGCCAGTGCCCCCCTTTATTATCCAGGGTCCCTACTGCCCCCACCATTAAAATGTAGGCTAGTGTTTACACTGCAGGTCTAAACCATAGACTGTATATAAAAGGAGGGCGGAGCCTCCATGACATCACTCATAAGTTTCTGAAGAGCTAAATTGAAACTTGTTGGGCAGTTCCCACTGTCGCCATCTTGGTAGCGTCACATGTGTCATCATCATCCAAAAATGGGCAAAGAGGTGGAGCTGAGAGGGGGGCTGTGAAGGTGGGGGTGGATGATTGACACCCATCAAACTTCGAGTTGCCTGTAGCTAAGAGCTAACCGAGCCAACCTGGATCTAACGTGAGCTAAAAACCGCGGTTGTGCTACACTCTTCCTTCTTGCTGCTGATCTTGGATACCTGTCAATCAACAGGACACGCCCCTAATTATGCCAAATTTCAACATTATATAACATCCAAATGTATGAGTTAGAAAGAACTCACCCCCCTGACAGTTGTCATGAAGGTAAACGTGACCTATTAATCTTAAAATGGATTTTTGTACCAGGCTTTCAGCATGTTTATTTCCGCTGTGAGTTGGTCTTGTTAACATGGGAGTTTGTGGGGATTTGCCTGGCGGGTGAACTGCGACAAACAGGCTTCATATTTTACCAGCCGAGGTTGCCGCTTGGTATAAACACTTTTTTTCTGCATGGTTGTTCACATTTTATTTAAAGGTGACCTCCATCAGACTCCAGAGTGAACAGTTTATGATCCTGAAGGCGTCCACATGCACAACACGCCATGTTTACAGAAGTAAATATAGATGCTACACACGTCGTATTAAGATGTTTGTGTTCCATCAGACTGCATGTCGCCTCCTCTGGTGCAGATTGTGACGTCGGTCTCACTACAGTGATGTAAAAGTGGGATGAAATGTGACATGATGGGTCAGACTGAGGTCACTGGATCTGATTTAGGACCACACGAGTGGACTGGTTATAATTGACTAACTCAAATTATGCTGTTCCAACTGTAATAATAAAAAATCATCGATCACAGATGCACAAAAAAAAGTATCTTTAACATCTTCCCTGAATATCAGAGCTAATGTTGATTATTCCAGGTTACATCATGGAGAAATCCTGCAGTGCAACTAAAACTGCAAATAGAAACACACAAGGCTTAACAATATGCCAATCAAACATTAAGTAGGTCTAATAAAAGCAGTCATGCTTCTCACCACCACACTAAGCTACTCTGAGCTCTGCGTTTGATCGTACTCCGACACTTTTTCCCTGCAGGTTGCAGAAAAGTCCATTTCAGCTGTAGCATGCCTTCAGGTCCAACTAGTTGTGGTACTTTTTAAACGGATATTGAAGTTCTGGTGCCTGTAAGCAGTGGGAAGGGATGCAGCCCGAAGCCAGGGCTCAAACCAGGCTGGCTGCACTCAGAAGGCGTAACCCCCACCTGTGCTCCACTAAGTGAGCTAAATGTAGGTCTGCGACGGCGGCACTTGGGTTGGAAAACCTCATTAAATCCCAGTGCACGGACAGTCTATGTTCTCACTACAAGGACTGAAACTCATGTTCAGGAAAACTGACTTTACACAGACACCTCAGCGCAGCATCAATAGTTTACATGAAACAACTCGTCCAAGCAGCAGCACAGGCTGGAAAAACAGGCTGGATTTCAGATTGTGTGACCTGAAGGCATCCCTGAGTCTGACCCTGGAGGGCAGACATGTTTGTGGATCAGTGCACGTACGAACGAAGCTGCTTGGTGAAGATTACCAGCCTGCACCAATCATCCATCACGCCTCGACTTGTCCTTGGAACAAATGTAAAGATAATCTGAACCATGAGAGCACGGTGGACTAAACTCTGCCCGGTAAATAAAACCAGTCAAATCTGGAACAACTGAGCCTAAAAGCTGAAACCAGCCTAGCTTCCAGGTAAACACACGATCAGGTTTAACCAGGATCAGGGTTTACCATCTCTGATCTCCGTCTCAGAACTGGTTTCCAGTGGCTCTGGGCTCCATTACTGTCACACCAGCTGCAGTAGAAGGAGTGTGTCCTGACATGCAGCGATGACGGGAACCTCTACAGGAGGGATGCTTGGCAGCCACAAAACAGACAAACAAGTCAGCTAATGTTGCAACAACCTGTCCTAAAAGAGAAAAACAAGCTAACCTGGGTTAGAGTCAGAATGAATGAAGGAAAGGTTTGGTGTTCTCGTTGTGTGTTGCTCTCTGTTGGTTATTTTTCTTCATTAAAAAATATATTTCTAACTTTTCTATTATATAGATTTAAACATACCCGTTTAAAAGATAATCAGAAACTTTCATTTCAGAAGTTTAATCAGTATTAATTAGTATTTAATGGAGTCTGAATATATAAAAATCTGCTTCATACTGTTGTGGTAATAAATCATCAAGTCCAGCCAGTAAGAACCAGAGTCCACCGCAGCAGCCACATCTGTTTCATCATTTCAATTACCTCCAGAGTTCAACAGCCTGCCAAAACACCCGGTTTCTAACAGAAAAAGATCTTCTGTCTCCATCAGGATGCATCATATTTATGACCTTTTCTTCCAGGATGAGACCAGCGTCCGTCTCTTTCATCAGGCTGGGAACCGGTGGCGTTTTCATTTCGCGTCCTGTGGCCCGTAACATAGAAAACCATCATATTCTCTCTGCTTTAAAGGGAATCCAAAATGTCACAAGCCGGAGGGATTGCTGTCCATAAAGTTTTCATAAATGTCACTGCAAGCGAAACAGCCAAGAGCAATTAGGTGTTTCCTGAAAGGCCATCTCTTCACAACAAATAACCTCCTTAATGACGCCCAGCACGACAAAAGCTGAAACACATTAACTCCAGTCAGATTCACATGATTCACATGTTTACGTGTTTCTAGTCCAACAGCTGATTTATATTCATCTAACTGGGAAACAAGTAACTGTTTTAATTTTCAATAATTATTATTTTTCTCATCAAAAAATGTACTTAAGTGTTATTACATAAGGCGAGCGTGGGACACTGTGGGCTGCACGGTGGTGTGGTGGTTAGCACCTCACAGCAAGAAGGTCGGCGGTTCGAGCCTTGGCTGGGGGGAGGTTTGAACCTGGGGGGCGGTGGCCTTTCTGTGTGGAGTTTGTATGTTCTCCCCATGTGTGCGTGGGTTCTCTCCGGGTTCTCCGGCTTCCTCCCACCGTCCAAAGACATGCATGTTAGGTAAACTGGTTATTCTAAATTCTCCCTAGGAGAGAGTGTGAGTGTGTGTGTGAATGGTTGTTTGTCCACATCTGTGTTGGCCCTGCGACAGACTGGTGACCTGTCCAGGTGTACCTGCCTCTCACCTGCTAAAATGCTGGGATAGGCTCCAGCTTACCTGCGACCCGAGAAGGACAAAGCGGTAAAGATAATAAATGTGTGGGACACTCGGCATCACACCTGTTTGGGGGAATGTTTTGTGGTGGCGAATGTCCAGTGGAAAAATCTAGCTTTTTGACCTCGTGATGGGAAGTTCGGCTCTTTTCAAAGATTCGGCTCTGATGACTCGGCTCCCTTTGAAGAGTCAGCTCTTTCAGCTCCCTGATTGCTCTTCTTTTTGAGCTTCTATTTTAGTCTAATTTAGGAATTTTGACAGGTTTGTATGCAGCTCTGAACATTTTGCCGGTTTAAATTTAAATCGAGCTTCCAGCTCTGTGGACCTGGTCTGTACCTCTAAACTTCATCTTCTAAAGGCGGATGTAGACTCGCGCTGCGTCTGCGTGCGGTCAGTCATGGTGTAGCAGACGCTGGTGAGTTTGCTCTTGCACTCAAGCGTAGGGTGTACACATTGTTTTGGTGTTGTGTTGCAGTTACTCCTCCTAACCTGAAGGTGGCAGCAGGGGTGGTATCGGCCGCTAAACTCACCAGGTCAGAGTTCTTTTAGTGGTTCACTTTAGTTCGGTGGTGTTTTGTGTTTTAAAACAACAAAGGTGTCCAGTTTGGTTCAGTGTCTTTATAAGCTTGTGGAAGAAAACAAAGAAATAATTCGATCGGCCTCTCATCAACTTGATCCACTGGGTGTTGTTTTTAAAAACGCTGGTTACCACACAAATTCAGCAAGAACATCCAGATATCCAGTAACACGTCATCCCAAACTGACCAATCACAAGGGAGTACCTCCATGTAACCGTCTGCGTAGCAGGGGTGGACGTCAGGTCTGGAAGAGGAGCGCGTCGAGCCTCTGCGGAGCTACGCCGATCCTACGGTGGAGGCGCGGAGCTACGCAGCGAGACTATAAATTCACCTTAAGAGCCCGTCCTTCTTTACATTGTGGTACGATCCTCGTCTTTCCTTGTATGGAAATGACCGAATAACGTGCCCACCAAAATAAAGTCTTCTAAAGATTCGGCTCTCTTAGACAGGAATCGGTTCTTCTTGTTCACTAGAAAGAATCAGCTTGTTTATGAACGAGGCATCACTATTTTCAGCACTTTAGTTTAACGTTTGTATGACATTGATGATTAATGATTAAAAATCAAAGTATTACTTTCATAGATATAAATGACTATTTGTTTTGTATTTGTAATCGTTCCACAGAGTACAAGCACCATTAAGACATGACTTCTGCTTTTGTGTTAATATCCTGGGACATCAGAGATGTTTAGGCACAACAAAAGTCTGCAGAGCACCAGTAAAGTTCCAGATAAGAACGCTTCCTGGGGAGAGAGATCAGGGTAAAACAGCTTCTTTTTCTCAATTCACAGCTAAATGTTTAAAATGGAGAACTGGATAAATTGCTGATCCAAAGTGGTGTTAATGGATGTCAAGGTCTCTTTCACATGTAGTGGACAAACCGAGCAGGTCGACGACTGGATTGGGTGTCCCAACCTTCCTTTAGCAACAGTTCACATGAACATTGAGCCGGTTTACTGAGGCACCCAGCAGAGTCCACCTGGTCCTGTGTCGTTATTAAACATGGTGTTCTGAGCTGAAACGGGGAAGATCCACAGAGCTGAGCTCATCTCTACTCCCAGGAGAAACTACACAAGAGGTTTAACTGATATTTATGAGCTGGTTTTATAATAAAATACTAATTAAATCCTCCAGAGCTGACGCACCTCAGCGGTTTCTCCCACACCGTCCCTGTCAGAAGATTAATAGTCACCATTTAGTTCACCTCCTTAACAAGCCTGCAAACCCAGCTTTCAATAGAATTAAGCAATATTTCACTTAAACCCATTAGGCCTGAAAAATGCAGCAAGAATTTAATATCAAAACTGCCTTTTCTGATGATGTCCAACCTCCCTGCAATCATTTCCTAGCACCCCATGTACCAGCGTAATGTAATCCCCCTGTGAGATTTACGATAAAGAAAAGAAGTCAGAGGGAATTAAAATATTCCAGTTAATTTATGTGCCTTTGTTAAAGCAGTGCAGTTTCACCTCGGGGCATATATTACCTTTAAATTGCATTAATGTGTGAGGGCAGTTAATTATTGTGCTTTAAGCAGACTGAATCTGCCGTCTCTGTGTTAGCGAGCTGTTCAGTTACTGCTGCTGATGTTTGACCACGTAATTAACCGTTAAGGTGATTTTCCTCTTCAGTGCACCGGAGGCGACACCAGGCTTCAGTACATTTGCATGACAAAACTCTGCTGGTCTTTTAGCAGCATGGACCTTTTACTACTAGTAATAGTTTATTCTGGTCTGAGTGACGTTAATTAAAGCCGACAGATGGAAATTAGCTCACTTTGAAAGATAAAGATGAGGCAAACGGGTTATTTAGACCAGAAATTAAGGACCTATTTAAATCCCAGCCCTGAGTCAGAGCGTTTAAATGAAAACAATAACAATGGTTTCAGCGTCAGGATGTGGGGAGGGGTGTAAAATGCCACCAAAAGATGACCCTTCACCAGAAAGTTGGGTGATGATGGAGCTGCAGCGCCCCTACTGGCAGGAGGCTGTAAGTGCAAGAAGAAATCATTAGAAACTTAAACATTAGAAATTAACTGATTTTGAATATCAGTCAGGGGTGTCAAACATATGGCCCAGGGGTCATAACCGAGGGTCCGATCTGAAGCCCCGCCAGGCGAACTGTAAGCGCTCAGGGAATCGGACTTATTAAGAGGCTGTCGATCGTAGCCTGGTAGGGCTGCCGGCGGCGAGGACAGCTGGAGGGGCTGGAATTACCAATAGGCAGGCTAAGTGTGGGTTAGTTAGGGGGGACTTAGGAGTGTGATCCTGCCACTCTCCAGTTAGAGGAAGAGCCCTCCTTCAGTCAGTGGAGGTGTCTCGCAGCGCTGGACCGGCTTACCCCGGAACTGCCATCTCTGTCGGGCCGGACCAGCGCCAAGCTCAGACCACGGGGAGGGTCTCGAAACCTGGGCGGGCGGGGTCTTACTGGTTTTAGTTACAACAGCCTTTTAGCTCCCCGGTGTGGGGAGCAGTAGTAGAGTGGAGCGTAGCTTACCTGTGTTCCCCAGGTGTGTTAGATTCTTCCGGTTCAGTGTAGAATCCTAAATGGCGGGTTGATGTGTAACGGATGTGAAGTGCAGTACTTCTTTAATATCGTGGACTTCCCGGGCAATCACGAGCTGTTCTTACATGCTTTTAAATAATAAAGTGTCCTCTGACCCCATTATGTTCTCTGCTCCCGGTGTAGTGGTCTTCAGAAGGGATTTCTGGAAATTACTGAGTATTATTGATGGACGGACGGACGGACGGATGGACGGATGGATGGATGGAAGGAACAATGAGAGAATCCAGATGTAATGTCAGTTCCAGTCTGGGGCAAATTCTCCACACAGAGCAGAGTTTGGGTCCCAACACTCGTCCCTGAGGGTCTCCAAAAACAATGTCCAAACATGACAAACAAAACCTACCCAACCTTACAAACTCTGTATGTAAACATCAATTTTTCATAAAGATTATTCTTTGACTATCTAACCAGACAGTTTCTGTTTAAGGTGCAGAAAATTTGGACCAAATTATGTTTCTCTTTACTTCACTTACACTTCCAGCTCACTACTGGTGGTTTCTGCTGCTGCTTCATGTCCAGTGGCACAGTATAAACAAGCCTGAGCACACACACAAGCCCCCTACCCTTCTCTCTTAAATGTCACTGCGATGCAGTCCAGAAAATAAAATCCAACACACACCTGTGCTCAAACCGTTAGAAATGTATGGCATTACTCCTACACACAGTGTGCTTGTGTGGCCTTTGCTGGCGTCCTCAGAGACGTGGCATTGACAGACCTACAAACGGTAATTGGACCATTATGACTCCCTGTGATGGTATTGATTCCAGTGTTTTAGGTGCAGGCGGGTAAATGGGCGTCTAGACAGAAGGGTTCACATTGCAGGCGGTGGGATGTGTGTGGTGTTAGTTACAGTCATCTTTGCTGTTCGTGGCTCAGGTGTGTTTTCTGTTTCTCAGCTGGATGGAAATGATGCAGCTCAGGAAACCAGTTTAGCTGGTATTTATAGGACAGAGGCAAGCGTGTTGTTCAGCATGCAAACAAGATTGATGCAATTTAGCTTGTCAAGGAATCTTCGGGTCTATATTGACGCTATATTCAGGGTTTATTATGAGGACTTGTCAGCTGATTGGACTGAAGCTAAACAAACAGTAAAAATAACCCCTTCACTTACAGCTTGCAATTTTCAGATTGAAATTTCTTTTGAAGTAGTAGCTAAGATGAAAGGTGAAGACAAGCTTTCAGATTTACCCTTAAAACTCTCCTGATCTCCTGAGCACTATCACTCATATCACCATCAGTCATCATTGGTGGTGTGTAGCTCTGTGGGGTAAACTGTGGTGGATATTTTACACTTTAGGTGATTTACTGATGTTTTCCAGGCATTTCTATCCCGTCCAGGAGGTTTACAAT
>JBAFTA010000021.1:1921902-1934266 GCA_036919975.1 Melanotaenia parkinsoni
AATTGCCCAGCACCAGACGGCAGCCAGACAATCATTCTGTTTGCAAAGATGCTGGACAAGACAGGTTAAAAAAAAAACAAAAAACAAAAAAAAACAAAAAACAAACTGTCTTTGAAAATATAACTGTCCCTTAATTTGACTCAAGAAAAAGGTCGAAGCACAAACACTCTAAGAAACAGGTTCTATATTTTATATGGTTCTATTTTCAGCTACAGAGCACATTACTCCTGAACTCCTTCGGCAGCCCAGGCGTTGTTCTGTTGCTAAGTGACATCATTGTAAGACTGTCCTGCATGTCAGTAGTTTCAGCCATCCAGCACACAGGTGCTAAAAGCATCACCCTAGAGAAACCCCCTCCTCCATGCTGCCTGTTTCTGAGCAGGCCTCCAGGGTTAACGGCTGAAAAACAAGGTTCAGGTTCATAACCTTCTTTTTCTGCTCAGGGTGCATCGTTTCCGTCTCATTGATAAACACGATCCTTTAGGAAGAATGACTCGTTTGGTTGCTTGTTGGCCCCGTCATTGTTTTTCATCAGTAATTTTATTGTAATTGTCCTTAAATAAAAGTTAATAATCAATAACTAAAGCTGCTCCTACCACTACGCTTAGTTATCACTAACACCAACATATTACAGGTGGCTTGTTTTGTTGGACAGGCAGTGTAATTTAAAGGATAATTGTAGCTCATTAAAGAGTCTCTATGGGTTCTGCCAGCTTTGCACTCAAGTCCATATGAGGTCATGCCCCGCTGATCTGAGGTCAGTATCAGTCCTTTACTAATCCCACTTTAACTCCGGTGGGTGACCCGCGCGCCTTCAGGGTCTCTGCATGAAACTGCCCTGATAGACTGAGGCAGGCAGCTTTACGTAGGAAAGGCTTTTTAATTTAGCATTTTCATTAGTGATGTATGTTTTTAGTTTGATGGTGTATATATTTGTCTTTAAGACGAGTTACCAAAAGAAATAAAGACTTCTTCTTTCTTCTTCTTGTGCCAGTGATCTCCTGGGTTCAACTCTTCACACAGCCTCAGATCAGATGATAAATTACCAAAGAGACTAAAGTTTTAATGAGGAAATTATGCTTGAAATTTGAATCCTATCACTGAATCAGTGAAACCACACAGATACTTGACTCTGATTTCCAGCAGATGATTGAAAAGCTATTTCATTCCTCCCATTGTAATGTGTAATGCAGCAGGATGAGGAATAGCTCTGCATGAATACAAATCATCAAGATCGTTATTAACAGCAAGAGTGGGGTGTTCAGGGTCAAGAATGAGAGCTCAGATTGACAACCGCGCTCTCTCCTGAAGACTTTAGGGAAGTCATATCAGTGATGAAGGTCAGAGGAGGCGAACAGCTGGAAAATTGCTGTAATCTAGCAGGTAATGTAATTTAGGTGAGGAGCTAAGGGCTTTAAATGATCCTCGTCCTGTCTGAGCCGCTTCTGGGTAGAGAGCGCTGATGATCTGTGTTAATAATCTCAGAGAGTTACAGCATTACAGATTCAAAGATACAACCCAAACAGGCAGATGTAAAGCTACAGATGATGAAACTGGAGCATGCTGCCCTTCAGACTGCAGCTTCCTGTTGAACTGCAACAGCTGTCAGGTGCAACTACCCAGCATCTAAAGCTGGAGCATCTCTCACACAACAAGCAACCAGAACACCTGCTGGTTGCTAAAATTCATTTGTTCACTCGTGTTCACATAACATGAAGCTTGAAATTAACCCCGTAGGAGGGGGGATCATTTAAGTTCGGGGGGCCAAATTCAGCACAATGTGGTAAATTAATGACGTAGAAAAAAAATCCACACTTTCCCTTTTTTTTAGTACAAAGAAGTAAATTATCAGAATGTTTATATTTACTGAACTATTCTTTTACACTTCCGTCCGCCTCCTGCATCGTTTATGCCTACTTTAATCCGTTTTCAGGATCCGTGTGGATCGTTCAAAAGGAGCAATTCCAAAGGAAACCGCCATGCTGAGCAGGTGGCTGCTAGCAAGATGCCCGTCTGAAACTGTGATTTTAGATCTTTTTTGGTTTAATTTGTAACGAATGTGTAAATTTATACTGAGGGCTGAAACGGCACTTATTACTCTAAACTTTATTATTCAGTAAATCATAAGTTTTTATTAAATCTAAACATGTTGATAATGCACTTTGCTGCACTAAAAAAGGAGCTTTTCATATTTATTTATTATTTCACTGGTCCGACCCAGTGGAGATCAAACTATGCTGTAAGTCCCAGTGTAGGAGCAATCAACACAACTATACATGAATCCAGGCTGCTGCTCTAGACGAGGGTAGAAGCTGTTCCTGACTCATTTAGTTGTTTTCTTGTGTTGTGGATGCTGCATCCTCCAGGCTGAAAAGCAGAGGGACCATCACACATATGAAGGTACGTAAGTGCATGTTCATCTGTGGAAGCACCGGCTGCATCATATATCAGGTTAAATTCCACCATCGGAGTCCTCACATCTTCATGTCTGACTAAGCTGCACCTGTCCTTTAACATTCAGGTGATTTTTTATGGCCTCTTTTATATATAAATATATTTTGACAGTTATAGATGGGTAAATAATAGGAGGATGAACGGGAAACATGGAAGACATGGTGGAAACTTTGGGTGTCAGCTTTGTGTATTACATCAAAAACATTTCTCAAATATGAAAGAGCACATTTATAACGTGGTCAGGAGGCTGTTGCCCCATCCCTAACGGCAGGGTTCATTCATTTCTCTGCAGAGACTGTGCCACAGGCAGTAAACACTTCTACTTTTACACTTTATTACTGTAATTCATGTGTTTGTCATCATCTGTGAAGCTGGCAGGTCAATATATCTCCATCTGGCTCCAGCTGGTTTGTTTTATCTTGATTTCCTTATGCACCGTCTGAAACCATGGTAACCATGACATTGGGCTGTCTCGGGGAAGTATAAATAACTGTGTCTATCATTTCTTTAGATTTCCCCTCACTGTCAGCCTTGAAGGCGCCAGGACGCTCCCTCCATAAGGGCTGAGTTAATGCAGAAAAGACGAGCGTCTCCATTCTTACTTCATCCATCTCCTCCGTTTCCACGACAGTCTCCAAACTCAACTACTTATGTACATTAATAAATGTTTTTCACTTGATCCTTCCTGAAGTCAGAGTAACTTGTTTCTGTGACCGACATCCCAGCAGCTGCTGTCGTTTAAAACTAACCTTCACAGATTCAAGCCACAGATACAATCCTGCTTCATGGAAATCTCAGTAAGGACTCATTACACAGCAGAAACATTTTTATTTATTTCAGACTTTTCTGGGAAAAGTTTCTGAAAAATAAAGAGTAATTTGGGGCTGATGATGCGGATAAAGCAGAATTCAGTAAGTACATTATATAAGGCTGCAGAAGGTGGAGCACATTAGATGAGATTTAATTCTATTTTTTTTAAACAGTTTTTCCAGGGAACCTAAAATGCTTCACTTCTTGCTCAAAAATGCAAATTATGTTAAATATAGTAGCATTAAAATAAAAAAAATAAAAAAAAATCTGGATTTTAAATGGTTTAAAAGCCTCTGCCAGGGCCCAGAGAGGAGCTCCTGGCTGGACACTCTGTTGACCATGTCAGGTGAATTATAATGGGCCGGGCGTTGCTGAGGGTCTGGTTTCTGCCCAGCCAAGCTGACCCTGAATAATTTATGTGACACCACAAGGTTAGCATTAACCAGGGGAACATAACGTCTCTCCTCAGGCCTTCTGGATCTACAGGACATGTTTTAAAAACCATCTCTAGATGCTCTGAGGTTTCATGCACCGTATCAGCTATAATTTTTACAACCATCAAACAAAATTTCCCCCTCTTTGCAGGAGGTTTGTTAGGTGAAACTGGAAGTTTGCTCAGCAGAGTGCTTCTGCTTCTCCGTGCTGCACCACAGGGATTAGCATGCACCACCATGCATGCAGAGCTGGACCTGCAGCCACGACTCATGAGCAGGAATAACAAGGAACACAGGCAGGGGCGGAGCTAAAGGGGGGGCCAGAGGGACACCAGCCACCTCTAAAATCTGTTTGGACATCCCAGGTGATTGACAGGTCACTGGATAAGGACAGAAACATCTTTTCAGACCTGCATGGATCACCAGCTACGCTACACCAGCTTTAAGTCAATTTCAGTAGTTTCCTAATTATTCATCCTAAAAGATGATGTGGCTGCACATTTCTAAAAGAGATTATGTCCCTAACCCTAATTTTATTAAAGTGGTTGTAGCATAAAGCTACATAGCAGTGCTAATCTAGTTCAGTGCTAAGAGCATGTCATACTGAGTGTATTTAGGGACTACACATCATCTCAGCTAATCAGGATTTTCACATTGGAGCTGAAAATAAATCAAAGAATAATATGCCACAGTCTGCTTGTTGTTTTTGGTAAATTCTCATTTAATTTGATCTTCAGCACGCTATAACCAAGCTGTGTGGACTGATGGATACTGCAGGTTGCTGGTTGATAACTGGTCCTCAGTCTGATATCTCTGCTGGTCTAGCAGCTTTGACTTCAGAGCCTCTGTGGTTCAAGCTGGACGTCAAGCTAACGTAAGACAGCATAATAAAGTCTCTCAGTAAAACAATTCGATGAAGCAATGAGCTTCTGGGGTTCTAGGAGCTAAAATGATTCATCAGCCGGGAAAACGTATTCCTGGATATAGCAGCTCTGCTTTGAGGAAAGTCAGAAGGAGGAACAAAATATCTGTAACCTGATTTTTAGCTACTGCACATTTTATTCTTATTCTTATAGTAGGTCAGACTTGGTGACCCTGATCCATTCTTTAGTCCTGCTGCTATAGGCCGGGGCTGCTGGGGGACATCCCATGATGCACTGGGCTCCTCTCTGTGGGGGACATCCCATGATGCACTGGGCTCCTCTCTGCTCTCGTTACTATCTATGTAGACAGCGTACTAGCCCACACATTCATATCCCAATAGACACATCTGGATCCACCAACTTTCCTTCCTCCTGAACCACAGCCGCCCCTAAGCCAGGTATCACTCCATCTTGTTGATCCCTCTTTCCTGCCCCCGCCCCAACTGGTCCAGGAAGATGGCCATCCTTCCTGGTTCTGGTCCTGATGGAGGTTTTACTTCCTGGTTCTGGTCCTGATGGACGTTTTCCTTCCTAGTTCTGGTCCTGATGGAGGTTTTCATTCCTGGTTCTGGTCCTGATGGACATTTTCCTTCCTGGTTCTGGTCCTGATGGACGTTTTCCTTCCTGGTTCTGATCCTGATGGAGGTTTTCCTTCCTAGTTCTGGTCCTGATGGAGATTTTCCTTCCTGGTTCTGGTCCTGATGGAGGTTTTCCTTCCTGGTTCTGGTCCTGATGGACGTTTTCCTTCCTAGTTCTGGTCCTGATGGAGGTTTTCCTTCCTAGTTCTGGTCCTGATGGAGGTTTTCCTTCCTGGTTCTGGTCCTGATGGAGATTTTCCTTCCTGGTTCTGGTCCTGATGGAGATTTTCCTTCCTGGTTCTGGTCCTGATGGACGTTTTCCTCTTTTGAATCAACAAGAATATCTGATCCAATCTCTTGGTTTCCTCAACTAGTTATTATTTTGTGAATTGTTTTATATGAACAGTCATTAAAAACTGGATCATGGATTTGTTTTAACTGGACCAGAACTGTATCTGTAAATAATCTAATATTTGACATTGGATCTTCCCATCTCAGAGAAAACAATCTGACGACATGTTCACACATTTCTTTCTGTTATTGTAAAGAAGAGGTTAAAATCAGTAATAAATATTAGTCTATTAACATCTTCTGACTTCCCCACATTAATGAAACATGCAGGTAGATTCTAGAAAACATTTCTCAAACTGCAGGAAGTTGTAGAGGATTACTTTATATAAAGGCATAAAGTAATCAATCAATCATCAGTGATCACATCTGAGCAACATCAGCAGAGGAATCAGACGCCTCAGTTTCTGAGTAACATTTGGGATTATTTAATCCTGATTTAGTTTCACTAATAAAATAAAAATAATAATAAAAGAACAATTCGGATTAATCCTAAAAAACTCAGTAAAGTCTTTTTTTTCTTGTCAGAACCTGATCATAACATGAGCTGTTGGTGTTGTCGTGTCCACCTTCATGCATGAAACATGAGTGATGCATGTTTCATCAGCATTTGGGGAGGAGGGGGGGTTGGACACAATGTTGCCATGGTGACTGCAGCACCACGTCCGGCGCTCTCCATGTTGTCTGCACTACAAAAAAAAAAAGATGGCAGCAGCTGCCACGCTGCAGCTGATGTCACCGGTTACCGTGGTAACCGGCACCCAGCTGTGACACTGAGCAGAAGGAGGGGTGTGTGTGTGTGTGTACTTAATACTTTTCTCTGCAACATTTAGAAACTTCTGGCAGAAACAAATTCAGTCTGTGACGATGAAGCGGCTCGACTGCTTAAACCGAACGTTGTGAAGGTCGTGAACCTTTTGTAGATTCAGCTTCTTTTTAATTTTAAAACTGGTCCAATCAAATCTGACATGAGTGCAACATCTTAAAGTCTTAATTTTAAGACAAAATGTTTTAACTGCACCTGTGGAGTAGTCGCCTCTCCTTTTAATTCTTCCTCGTGTGGTGTGTGTTCTCTGTTTTATGACCACGATCTAAAATGAAAGCTTTTGTTGACTTTACCCTGATTTATGGCTCATAAGAAAATCTGCCTGAAACACAGAGGCAGCAGTCACAGGCAGAGGATTTTTTAAATTAAATTTTAATTGTCTGTGTATTTGCACAAAGTTATGAAAGGAAACATAAACCCAGACATATGGATCGCCATCTGCTCTGCAGAGCGACAACCCGGCCGCCATGTTTCCTCACGCAACACAATGACACCCTAAACCCCTGACCTCCTTCACACACTCCACTGAACTATGACCTGGATCAGCTGGAGACTCCACAGCTTCCCCATCCACAGCCAGTCCTCCATTAAGATTTATGTATTCAACTATTCATTACCAACTACATCAGCTTTACAGAGCAAAGACACCTTATCTGATAGTTAACAGCCTTAACGCATCAAGTCTTAAGTTTCATTAAATATAAATGTGTTAAACATCTACTGACAACTGTTTGGGTGATTTGTAGGGATGCATCTGTTTCTTCACTCTGGATGAAGCCTCTGTGTTAAACTGCTCCAAACTGTCATAAAAAAAACTAATTATCATTGAACCTGCAGTTACTGTCTGCTCTGTCTGTTCCCAGGCTGGATGCTCAGGTTAGAAGTGATGACTGTTGCAGCCTTTCTGACTGGAGTGGCCTCCACTCAGAACTACAAACATAATGCTAAGGAAAAGTTTGATGGTAGGAAAGAGAAAACAGCTCAGCAGGGTGTGTTAGAGATGCTGAAAAAGCACAAACTGACGAATACGCAGGTTGCGTTTTCAGGGGGACGTAAGTTTCCTGCACTTCCATGTCAGTGCACGTTCTGTACAATAAATAAAACTTGCAAACAAACTGGATCTTTTTCTTGCTTACTTAAGACAAACATTACATTTATTTCTTTCAGTTATTTTTAAAGGATAAGTGTGACCAGTGGCGTTGCCAGCAGACTTCTGGGGCTTCAGCCCCGGATGTTTTCAGTCTCGCCCCGAGTAGACAAAACAACTGGACCCTGTACTGTCGGCTACATGTACAGTTAAACTTACTTCCATAATGGTCGCATCTAGGTGGCATATGTTGCCAATTACCACTCAAATCAAAGCTTTGGCACCCCTGCTGCCTCCCCACATGGCAGCGTCAAATTCAAAGGAAAATAATTATGGCAAATCTGACATTTACGAGTGTGAATTTCTGATGTCCGACTGGATTGAATGCAGCACGGGGTAACGCGAAAGACGTGAGGAGGGAGCTGCAGGGCCAGGAGGCAGCAGCCCGGATGGAAAGAGGTAACATTAAATAACTGTATCACATAAGGAAGTAAAATAACAACAGCTCAGATTGAAAACTGATCCATCACCAAACATCTCCAGCTGGTCCACATGGTACTACATAGTAAGTTTTATCTGAACTAGAACATGATGGAAAAAGACGTTCTGCTGTGCAGCTCATTTGAAGGAACATCACTAAGCCCTCTTCAAATAAACATTTTAATTCATCCTAATTATCATGTTTGCTTTAAGTGAGAGATTTTTATTGTTTTGTGTGCAATGAATTTTAGACTCACTGCTCAAGTTAAATTCTGAAATTAAACAAACTCTCCAAAAAATTTGCTCCTAGACAAAATTCTGTTATGCTGTGCTTGTTAACATCCATAACATTCCTAACTGTGTTTTTACTACTTGTTAAAATTATATAATTAGCTCCGTTTCCTGTAAATTTCACCTGGAAGGTAAATACCTCTGACCTTTGGTGAGTAGTGTTTGTTGGTGAGTCTTCAAGCTGCTAAAATGACCACATGCAGACAACTGCTGTACAGTCCACAGCTTTAAAAAAAGTACATGAACCAGGAGAACGAGTTTTTATAAAAATAATAAACCGATTGTACAACCTGGATGGAAAGATGCTGCATTTTTTATGCATACTTCATTTTTTTCATTTTAGTAAACAGAAAAAAGTAAAGTGTTTTTTGCGTATTTTCATTGTTATAAATAAAAAACTTTAGGATTACTTGTGTATTTTTGGCCCAGTATGTTAATAAAGTAGGTTAACATCTGCACACGTGCAAAAAACTGCAAGAGACGTGTGAGAAGAAAAACACGGTGGCTGTAATTAACCAGGAAGGCTGAACGAGTCGTTGTCGAACATGGTGAATGTTTTCGATCTTATGAGCAATTTAACGTTAAACATTTTACTGACTTTTTGGTAGTTTTCTGGTGGAAGGAGAGACGGAACAAGAAGAGGAAAGGGAAGGAGGAAGAAGCAGCTGAACTTTGTAAAGTTTCTATTTTTATTTTTTTATACTTTAAATATAATTTTCTAAAACACAAAACATTAGATTTAATATTAAAGGTAACATTATACATCATCATGCATTAGATGGAACATCCCACTGTTAACATGCATGCATCTGGATTTTAAATTATAATGTAGGTACTCTACACTCTACTACAATAACATCTGTTTTATATTTGAAAAAAAAAATCCTTGGCTCATCATCCGGTCTGGGCTCAGCCCAGGGTGTTCTGGAAACGCCACGGAGCGTAACTATGCCACCTGTCACACCTATAACTTCAAATTCAGTTAAAGATATCATTTAATTATAAGCCCCTCCTTCCTGAATGTCTTATACAAACCCTTTATAAACGGTTTTGGCTCAATAACACTGTCCCCTTTTCTCTAATTCCCGTGTGAAAGGGTGATTGTCTTATTCCTGTGAGCCTTTATACATGAAAACAATCTATTTCACCCTGTGGCCGTCTGGTGTTTAGGGTTTACTGTTCCTAGCTTAAATGCTACTTTAAATTCTGTTTTTTTTATACCTGCTTCATGTGCAGACGAACTGGAGCAGGCAGCCTTTTAAATTGTGTTTTACTTTTCCACTGAACACATTTACAAGGAATCTGGGAGTAATCAGATTACTGTAATAATCTGATCTGAAGCATCTACATTCACTTCTGAAATTAGCTATTTGAACAAAGCCGGTGTGTTTATTATCAGCTTTCTACTGTCTCAGCGTTAGCTGTTAACGTGGGAGTTCATTTAATTTAGTTAATATGCTACAGATTATACTCTGACTTCCTGCTGCATGCCATCATATTCTTCTTTTGTGTGTGTTTGTGTGTGTCTTTAACGGAAGACGTTGAAAAGACCGCAGTGACAGTTGTTGTACATGTTCAGATGTTAAAAGACTAAATAAATCATATATCTGAGTCTTCATGCACAAAGACATCGGAGTGGAGAGAATTCTATGTGTGTTAATAACTTTGTTTCCATACACACCAAAAATCTGATCATTACCTGATTTATGGAGATATCAGATTATTTAAGTGACCATGTAGACGGTATAATCGGATTATCCTTTATAACTGCCATGATCTGATTATGTGAAACACCACTCAATCCCCTACTACCATACTCTGATGCCTTCATGCATGTAGACCTGTATATTTAATTTAGTCTTTTAACATCTGCACATGTGCAAAACACTGCTTTGCTTCCACCAGTTCGACATTTTCTATTGAAAAGACGGAAGCGACGTGTGAGTGGAACGCAGAAGAAAAACACGATGGCGTGCAGCAGCAGGATGTCAGATGAAGTAAAACCTTCACATTTAGTCTATTCAGCATCTCTTTAGCTCCAAGATCGCCGGCGGGCGCCGCCAAGTTCAACACAGACGGGTGTTTTCACAAAAACGCAAAGTTATGTCACCACGTACGAACTCTGAAATAAATGAGATAATAGACTGGTAAATGTAGACCTGGGTTTTTTAAAGAACATTTCAGAAGTGTATGTAGATGTGTAATATCAGATTACAGTAATCTGATTACTCCCAGATATCAGACTTTGAGTCTATTTACATGACCATCAATCTGATTAGTCACAATCAGATAAATGTCATTATCCGATGACAGGATAATCAGATTACGCCGACTACGTGATCACGTTAATAATCTGATAACTCCAGAAATCAGTTAATGATCAGACTTTTGTTGTGCATGTAAACAGGTTCAACCAGCAGGGCTCCATGCCGGTTCTAGAACCAGCTAGCATGTTAGCACTGGGAAAAAGTAGGTTTAGAGCCTGACAAGTCAGGAACCGTCAAATAATGATTCTTTGCATGAACCCTGGCATCATCATTAAACAAAAGGCTGGATTCACTAAAATGCTGGTTCTAGGTGTTCACACAGGTGCTGCATTACACGCTAGGCTTCAATAAAGTAAAAACAAACAAACAAACAAACAATACTGGACCAAATAGTCAATAATCTTGACTCTTAAGAAAGTGAAGAAGAAACACAGCAACAGTAAAAGAGACGCGGCTCGTGTGGTTGTCCATCTTTACAGCTGCTGGGCAGCCTGATGGGTCATCAACCAACAAACCAGGTAACAGGAGCACAGAATTCATCGCAGTAACCACCACCGAAGAAGAAAGTGTTCATGCCGTCAGGTGGACACGGAGAGACATAATTTATGTTTACAAATTTTTTCGGACTTTGTGTAGCTGGTCTTTTAATTAATTGTTGTCTTAACTGAGTTTGGTTGTCATAGAAATGGTTTTACTTGCTGGTAGCTGAGATTCTGGACTTTCTTTGGTTGCCACACATGTTTATAGTTACATTTACAGACCTGCCGTTACACCCGTAAAACCGAATGTTAACCACTTACTTCCCAGTACCGGAGGCTGTAGGTGCAAGAGTTTCAGCTAAACAATCAAGCTAAGAATACAAAGTTAGATACTTTATAGGCCAGAAATCGAACAGTTTTCATCTTTCTTTGTATAAATATTTTATTTATTACATAAATACTTAAGATGAGATTTACAAGAAATAATTATTTACTGTCTAAAGTTAAAATCGCTGCTAAAAGTTGTTTATTTGTTCAGTGTTTGTGAACCAAAAGTTACTGCATTTTCTTTATATAGCAGTATTTTTAAAGGAAAGGGACATTTTGCGTGTAACAATGCGATTAATCAAGATTTATCACAAAATTTCATATGAGTTATCACAATTAAAAATTTGAATAGTTGCCCAGCACTAATTATTTCACAGTGCTTAACACAAGAGACGAAGATGTTCTGCTTTGTTTTGTTTTTTTTACCAGGACCATGCATTAAAACAAGGCGACTAAATCATCTCCCCATGCCAGTGGCAGTGTGTTCACCTCAACGCTCCAACACTGATGTCTAGTTTTGACTAAAACCTCTCGGAGGAAAGGCTGGGGAGGCAGAAAAACATGAAGGAAGGTATTACGCTGCATCAGGTGACAGCCACTGTTAAGTCTGACATAATCAGGCTTGTTTATGAACATCAGAAGTCAGTTCATAACTAAACTAATCTCATTCTGGATGTTTCAGAGCTTCATGTGAGACATTACAGCAGATAAATGTGTGTTTCTATGTTCACACATACAGCCCAGATTACAGCATCCTCAGTAAAAATAAGCATGTGCACCCAGGTGTTATGTTCCCATCACAGCTGATAAACACGACTGATGCAAATCATTTGATATGAAACTGATTGTCAAGATTAACCCTTAAAACTCCACTAGATGTTTCAGCATAATCGCTTTCATCATTATCAGTTTCTCAGGAACAGTAGTGTGTTGCTCTGTGAAAGATATTTTACCCTTTAGGTGATCTTTGGAAGTTTTCCAGACATTTCTATCCCGTCCAGGAGGTTTACAATCCAGCCACTAAATGTAGTTTTATTCAGAGACTATCTGGTAAATCCAC
>JBAFTA010000021.1:2037685-2048724 GCA_036919975.1 Melanotaenia parkinsoni
CTGATGGCGGAAGCTGCCATGCAGGGCGCTAACCCCGACCCATCAGGAGCAAGTAGGGGTTCGGTGTCTTGCTCAGGAACACCTCGACATGAGCTCTCCGGGCCGGGATCAAACCGGCAACCCTTAGGTTACAGGATGACCACTCTACCCATTGAGCCATGCCACCCCGTTTACATGTTGTAAAAAGTCGTGACAACGTGACTGTGTGGTTTGAGCTTTGTGCAGAAATCCGGCTCATTCCAAAGCTTCATATATTCTTTCTTTTCTTATACTTTACGCAGGTAAATTATCGGCTTATTATTATTTTCCTTGAGGAAAAAAGCCAGAACGTGAATGCATTTCATCCCCAGAAACAGAAGCTGCTGCTTCTGTAGATGTCTGGGGGGTTGTAGGTGTGAATCCGGAGCAAATAACTGGACTGTTTCCGGTGATTAACCCGGTTTGTAAAGCGACTCGGGCAGTTTGATCTCTTCTCTCGGCTCTCAGCCACTAAATAAATAAAAACTTAGAAAATCTGAAGGTTGTTCATGTGCTTTTCATTGTGTGTGTTTTCAGTTAAAAGGACGTTCAACACTTTGTGTGCATGTTTAATTACGATCTATAATTGATAACTGGTCGTCCTTGTAGTTCTTAATAACATTTCCTAATCGCGGCTGCAGGTTAAGTTTTTTTTAAACGAGTCTGAAAATTTTGATGTTTAAAACTTTAGGTGTTTTATATTTTCATTATCTTTAGCCTAACCCTTTAATGCATGAATTAAATGAACTCTGCTACATGTTTTTCACCTTTTTCATGTACACTGATGCTTTATTTATTAACCCCTTAAACAGTTTTATAAAAGCAAAATAAAACAGGAAGTAATGACAGGAAATAGCAAAAAGCCTGAAATAAAATACATTATAATTGTTAAATTAAGTCATACAAAATAATACTAAATAAAAAAAATATTAAATAAAAAGTAGAAAAACAAAATAAACAGGTTTGTTTGCCAGCAGGCATGAAGGGGTTAATCATGATTTTTTAATAAAAATATTTATTTTGAAAATATTCCTCATGTTTGCTGTTTTTGAAGAGGAAAAGTGACTTTAGACACAAAAAGCAGAGCAAACACATTTGCAGGATTTTATTACTGAACAAACACGTTTAACTTGATGAAGCAGTAAATATTCATCCCAACGGGTTCAGGAGATGAAGGGGAGGAAAAGCTGCTTTCACCTGATTTCCCTTTAGATGCCTGAACTCTGCAGGTCCCTTTGACTTCATACGAAGTTTTCATCAGGTCTGATTATGTAAAACTGGAGAAGCTGCTTTAAAACACACACACACACACACACTTTTTAAGTGACTCCAGGAGCGGAAATGAAGGTAAAGTGCTGCCAGACAAACTCGCCGCCGCTCGGCTCTGCGTCTCTCAGCCGTTAAAGCTCAAGCAGGAACCGGAACCAAGCCTCAGCTTCACTCGTTTCTATTCAACAGTCAGATTTTTTTATTCTTATGTAGTTTCTGCTTCGTATAAATCAGCTCTGAAGAGTCTGTATGTGGAGGCCTGGTACTGATCAACAGGTTTAATATTAACAGGAAACGCCTGCAGAACTTTCTGGGTTTTTACATTTTGGGGGGAAAGTGCAAATAAAACCGACAGATTACACGTTTCTGGTGATGTTTGGGATCTTCATCAGCAGCTGGTTTCTGGATTTTTATGCCAGAGCGTCCTGCAGGCTCTGAGGTCCTTTTTAATCCTAAAACCAAACTAAAGTCTCATGTTATTAAAATGCAGGTCTGTTAATACTTTAAGAAAATTACAGGAGGGTAAAGATGAACTGATTTTCCATCTATTCCTTCCTGAAGGGGCCCACATCTGCAGTCTAAAAACAACGTAGGTGAAACCGGGCTTTAGTTTTCCATGCAAATGGAACATGGATCATCCTGGAATCTCAAACTTTCGCTTTATGAGACTTTTCCATCAACCTGGAATCACGTCAGAGTTCCTGATCATGTTTCCAACCGGAGTTAAAGATTATAATCTGCTCTCTCGCGCTGTTGGAAGGAAAAAGAGCTGCTTAATGATTTAATCCTCCCTTTTTAAGGGTTAATGTGGGACATTTCTGTCCTTTCAGGTCAGTTTTCCTCCATAGTTCTGGTTGTTTCCCCATACGGGAGAACTTTGTTTTTCTCTTGAAGATTCCAGTTTCAGGTTTTTGTAAAAATTAAATTTACTGAGGACAAAAAACATCAAACATTAAAATTTGTTTCCACTTTTGTTTAGCTCAGATCTCTCAACTTTATTCTTAATTAAAACTATGAAAAATGTTATTTTAACCCTTTAAATGCCAATTTGATCACATGTCACTGTTTAATGAAAGAAAACAAAATAAGTCATTTTGTGTATAATACATGCAGGATGCAGATTTTATTCAAGGATCAAAATTTCAGTACATTTTAAAGAAAATCTCCAGCTCCAAAACATGTATTTTATAGATTTTATAGATGTAATTAAATTAGCATTTAAAGAGTAATAATGAGATGTTTGGTATTTTTTATTAGGACTGAAGTTGACTGAAAGATCTGAGCACAAAAAGGGGCAAAGATATTAATCTGTGAGGTTTTTATAGCAGCTTTTGGGACTTTTTTGTCCACTAATGACCTGAAGGGGTAATAAATTGAAACCTCACGAGTCAACTGATTAAAAAAAGCTGGTAAATGTTTCTTATTTAACTTTAAATTAGTGAATAAGAGACACTGATCATATAAATTAAATTCAGGATGTTTTCTGTGAGTTAAAACAAATGCAGCTACATGAAAGTCCAACCTGATTATTTTCATTCAGCTGTGTTAAGTACGGGATGCTGCCGCAGACGTTCAGTCTTATTTCCTGCAGGCCTCACACTCACCCAGCTGACGAGCGGCATCATGATAAAACCACAAAAGGGGTTCAAAAATAAATCTCCAGTTTTTTCTTCATTAAAGTGAATTTGCAGCTGGTTTTAAAGCCTCATCTGTTCGCCCACCTCGCCGTTACCTCTGGACCCTCAGCAACGTTGCGCTCTCCAGCCTTCAACCTGAGTTTACGTCTCTGCTCTGCACACAAACAAAAACACTTCCTGCTTCTTTCAGAGCTCCACAGTCAATCTGAGCCACCTCCCACGGGCGTCAGCTCCTCTCGTGGTTAAATAACCTTTTTAAATGTGATTTTATTGCATTTCTCCTGGACCATCCTCTTCTGTCTGAGCGCTCTCATCTGAAGCAGATGATGCTTCAGCTGCAGCAAGTCTTGGTGGTGGTTTGGTGTGTGTTGGAGTGATGGACGTGGAGTGTTACCGCTCCGGAGCCTACAGGTGCTGCAGAGCCTCCTGGGCTTGTTCTGTGTACACATCGTCTTTCCCCGCCCACGAGCTGAAGCTGGAGTCGAGCTGTGCGCCCCGCTGCGAGGTGCGCTGCTTGTCCCGCGAGAAGAAACTAAACCTGGAGAGAACAGAGAGGAGTCACGATGACGTCACGTCAGCTTTCTCTGAAATCAGCAACGTGTAAAGCAGCGTTAGAGGGAAGCCGGATTTTACTGGAACGTCTGCTCCTGATGACTTCCTAACACAACAATTACACACTGTTTTTCACCGGAAGTCACAGGAAGGGTGTTTATTTTATAAAACAGAGTATTTGCTCAGTTTGAATCTGACACCAGCATCATTCTTATATCTTCTACTAAACCAGGCTGGTTCCAGCTCTGGTCCTCTGGGCTGCAGTCCTGCAGGTTCTAGATATTTCCAACATGAAACCGCTCGCCTCGATGGCTTGTTGTCAAGTGCTGCCCAAACATGTTGAGTCATGGATCTGTTTCCGGTGCTGCAAGACTGAATAAATCTATTGTTGCACCGTTTTCAGTCCTGGCCAATCGGGGAGATGGATTTTTCTCTTGTTTGTCCCCTCAGCGAGCATGACGCTATCCAGGTGGCTTTAGTGTCAAAGCAAAGCCGACAAAGGTGGGAAAGTTTTTCTAATTCCCCGCCCACTGTGCTGGTGCGACTGGTCGCTTCACCAGTTTGAGAGAAAAATCAGTTTCATCGTCTTTGGTTTATAGAAAAATCCCAGAACTCTGATTCTGTGGTGAAATCAATGGACAGACTCAGGAACTCTTCAGAAAACTCTGCCATGCAGAGAAAACCAACCACAGCAACCAGATCCAGGACCAACGCTGCCACCGGCAGGTCTTTTAAAACCCTGTTCGTGCAGGCGGTCCTGTCCGTGGATCTGGAGGTTTGCTGATTCGGCTTCAGCTCAGCTGTTCAGGGAAGTTTTATGATAGAAGGAAGTAAATCAGACTTATTTTTCTTTAAACTGTCTGAGCCAAATAAACTCGTGAACAGAGGAGACGCTGAACTGTTAAATATCTGAGATTTCTATAAAAAAAGAGCCTGGAAAAACATCCATCATCTCCCTGTAACAACCCCAGCAGCTGCTTTCCTCACTTCACATCTACAGAGATGCAGTTCAGACGTAAACATCCGTCTTTTAAATGTGTTGCCATTAAATTCAAACTGAGCATATACTGAATAAACGGTCCTGGATAAACTCTGAGCTCAGTGATGATGAGTGAAGGCAGTGAAACACATTTAATCAGCAACTCGGAGCTAAAGTCTGAGCTGAGTTATTGTGTGAGTTGCAGGAGTTTGTCAGTGAGGAAAAGATGAGTCAGCAGCCTACACGTCTATTCTGACTGGCTGATTTTCATGATCCGCCATCACCCTGTTGGACGACCACAATAAGACAGCCCCACAATCAGCCAATCAGAATACTACACAGGCGTGAAAAGAAGGTTAGCGAGACAGAGACGGACCGAAGCCAAACAAATACAGAGTCATACAAGCGACATGAGACGTCTGATTGGCTGTAAAGTGGGGTCATCTGGGATCAAACCAGCCGCCACCATCGGCATGATGGCTGTGAAGATCCTGTCACACACAGAGGAGAGAGGGGAGGGGCAGGGGAGACAGGGACCACATCAACCTTTGACTTGTGTTTGACCCACAACTCAAAATAACACAAATCATATCTGAGTTGATTCAGGCAGAAAACAGAATGAAACAGTCAGTAAGTTGGTGTGAGTGAACGAGTCAGACAAAAGCTGGATGTCAGCATCATGGCCGACTTTCCGACTCATCGCTGAGTTGCGTAGCAGGAAGGACCTCACTGTGCTCGGATACACTCATCAGCCACAACATTAAAACCACTGACTGCTCACTGAGGCGTGAACAAGATCTGGCTTTACAAATCTGATTTTATTTTACATTTGAGTCACCTCCATGTTGTTTATAATCAAATTAGAAGGTACAGTGTGAAAGATTTATCTAGAGGTAAAGACATAGATATGTTTTCATGTTTTAGTGGATCCAGAGGCCTCAGGTGCAGCGATGACCGCACTACAGGTGACTGCTTCAACATCCGTCTTCTTCTAAGGTCCTTTTAAGGCATTACTTATCCCAAACGGAGCTCCAGCTCCTACCAAACAAAACCGGTACAGCAGTTCTATAGCTTCACACACACAGTTGTTTGTCCATTCAGAGACACCGTAGTCAAATGGTGGCAGCTGCCGCGGTAAATATATATGTTTATTCTAAGAGAATAAATACATTACAGTTATTTTAGTAAAGTAATTAGATAACAGTTTGTACAGGTCACAGTTCTGGAGAGGATCCATCCGTCCATCAGACCTGTTGTAGTCCAGGTTCTGGGGAGGATCCATCCCTCCATCAGACCTGTTGTAGTCCAGGTTCTGGGGAGGATCCATCCCTCCATCAGACCTGTTAAGGTCCGGGTTCTGGGGAGGATCCATCCCTCCATCAGACCTGTTAAGGTCCGGGTTCTAGGGAGGATCCATCCCTCCATCAGACCTGTTGTAGTCCAGGTTCTGGGGAGGATCCATCCCTCCATCAGACCTGTTTCCACTGGTCTTCAGTCCAGTTCTTGTGTCATGTGACCTACCTCAGCCTTTTCTCCCTGTTTCCTTCCTTAAGAACGGCTTCCTGACAGCCACGTTTCCATGGAGACCATTTCTGATGAGTCTTCGGCCAACAGTAGATGGATCAGCTGAAGGTCCAGATGCATCTCTCAGGTCTTGGTTCTGGATTTGTTCCCAATTTCTTTCAGATCCAGTTAATTTGTGTTGAGGCATCGCTGGCTTGTCCCTTGAGTTCGAAGCTGTTTTCATTCTGAATGATTTATAGGTTCGGTGGCTCTTCTGACAGAGTTCAGGTTCCAGGACTGGACCGAAAATGAGTGAACAAGTATAAAATGTGCAAAGAGAAACTGAAAGACCTTCAGAGAGCAGGAGAAGTGTTGATCAAGGTTGTATTAAGAGATAATCAGACAGCTCAGGACTGTTAACTAAGCTGGAGTCTGTAGCTGCAGGAAATTTAAAACTGCTGCATTTTGTGCTGAGAAAAAAAAAAGAAAGAAAAAAGAAGGAGTGGTCATGCTGTTGGTCGTTGGTGAATCGAGTTTGTTTATAACCAGCTTCTCGTGAGTCGGTGACAATTTGAAGCAGTGAATATTTGAGTGAATGTGAATGTTTTGTGCCAGTGGTACAGATCACACACCCCATCAGAAATGACGTGACTGGTGGTAACAAGAAAACACACCTAACAAAGGTGCCAACAAAGAGCTGCGAAATACCCTAAAAATATATTAAATTCATTTTATTTCCATTTTAGTTCAACCTGATGTAGTGAATGAGGCAGACGACCAGACCCTCGTGTTCTCTCTGTTTCAGCTGGTTTTAATGTTGTGGCTGATATACTCGAGTATTTTCAGTTTATTCTACAGCATACAGGAGGAACAATAAAAATAAAACAAATAAAAAAAAAAAACAATCAAAGTACACATAGTGAGCGCAGCAGTCTGATAAATTATGATTTAACAACAGGCTCACGATGTTTACGAGCTGTTTTTAACATGGTGTAATCAAAGCAACGAAGAAGAGACAGAAAGCCGTGTTAAATGTCGTTTTTCTTTTAGGACAGAAAGTAGACCCATTCAGTGGGTTAGACAGCTGTCTGTAGAAAGAATATTATGAGCTATTTATGTATTTTCCTTTGCAGTAGTTTAGTACTACAAACACTTTAATGATGCTACTTTGGTGATTTTAGTCACTCGGGACTGCGTGTGAGTATTTTGGGGATTTTCCCACACACAGCTCTGATCTGTCTGGAACAGGAATTCAGCGTATTTCAGGGAGCCAGACAAACACAGGAAGCGGCTGTTTGAATTTGCCGTGGCCACTTCTTATCAATGAAAGCTCCAGATAAAGCTGAAACAGGAATTCTGTCTTCACGGCTGCTGACATTTTCCAAGCTGATTTTATCTGCTTCACAGTTCAAAACAAAATCATCTAAACCAGGCAGAAAGCAGACGTTATCCGCCTGAAACACGCTCACATTACGGCTGCTGCAGAGACAAGCATGAGGGAAGTAACGTGAGCATGCAGGACCGAAGACAAGCAGCCTCTTCTTAGCACATGCAAAGCAACTTTTCCACAAGATGTTTGTCTGTTTGATAAGCAGATGCTGCAGGAGTGAGTGTGTGGGTTCAACATACAGGCGTTTGATTCCTGATTCGGGCTGGGCAGAAGAACGGGAGCGAGTCCTCAGTTCAGGGGAGGGAGACGGAGTCAGAGCCTCATCCTCGGCTTCATCACTGAGAAGAAACACACCACTTCAACCATCAACACCATCCAGACAAGTTCATCAGTACTTTCAGGGACAGAATAATTATACTTCTAAACGGTGAAAGCTTTAGAGCAGTTGTAGCTTTGTGTTGTTTTTTTAAAAACTGCGTGTAGAAGCTGGAGCTGTTTTATAAACCAGCTAGCTAGATATGCTGTCACCGTTTACCCCACAGACTTACACACTCCCGTTCCTGAGACACTGATGATGATACAACATATAACATCAGGGGCCATGGTGGAGTTTTAAGGGTTAAAAGTCAAGAATAAGACGAGTATTTTTAAACTGCACCAATCCCACGTCTCCTCTTCGTCTATGACTCGGGCACATGGATGTAGTCATGACAAATCATGACATTCTAACACTGAAAACATCCATCAGTCAAGGCCCAGGAATGACGATGCTTCTGAGAAAATGCTGGACTTTTTCTCACCTCACGCCCTCAGACGTCCATTTCATGCTGTTTAACTGTTTCTGTAACACAAGGCCTCCACTAGGGGGCGCTGCTGCGCTCAGGATGTACAGTACACAAGCAACTTTGAGACAATAAAATATGTTAAGTTTTTAGTTTAAAATGAAAAGCTGCAGAGTTATAAATGCTTTTTGTGACCGCTAAATGAAAAAAGTTAAATAAATGCTGACACTTGACCCCATACTGCCTCCTCTATATCATACATGTGTTCATTTGTAAAGGTATGCACAACAGACGCTCCACACAAACACATAAATTAAAAAACCCATTAAAGATCTCCTCCAACAAAGAGGAGATCAAACATGACCACAGAGCAACTGTGTGGAAAAAGACTGGAAGCAAAACAATAACCATAAAACAGTCGGTATGACATTTAGTACCTTTTGTAGTATGCTAGCTCCTCCTGCAGCAGGAAGACTTTGGCTTTGAGCTCATTCCTCTCATGGAGGACGTCCCTCAGCTCCTGCAGGGTGAAGCGAGGCCTGTTGGGGTCCTTCAGTTCGGGGCCGCCTGGCTCCTCCTCACACAGGGCCTCCTGCCAAGACAGAAAAGCATCATAGAGTCAATGACACTAGAAAAAAAGGAAGTGAAGGAAGGAAGGAAGTGAAGGAAGGAAGGAAGGAAGGAAGGGGGGGTGGGGGGTGAGGATACCTTGGTGAAATATTGGAACACAGCAGGCATGTCTTCATCACACATCGCCTCCTGTTGGCAAATGTTGAACTTTGAGTCAGACACCAGCCTTTTTGTTCCAATACATTCTGTTTAGTTCACTTCCCTCCTCTGTGGAACCCTCTTACCTGATGTTTAACGTAACACTCCAGAGGTTAAAGGTTAGCTTAACGACACACACCTGAAACACGAGCACTCAAGTCACTCATGCACAAGTCCAACTGAAATCTGTTATAAAAGATGTTTTTACATTTTTAATGCTCAGCTTGAAGTCAGTAAAGTTTGGATTTTATTAGCTTTGATCCAAACGATTCGGGGTCGAAGCCCACGGCTGCAGAGCTGAAACATACCACAACGCTCATTTATAAGCACGAAGAACCGCATGTCTGACGCTGTGTCGCTGTGGACCGCTAGAAAATGTTTTCCTCTGGAGGAGATGGCGGTCCACGTCAGTCCAGCTGAACTCACAAACACGTCTTTTAGCTACGTTAATGGTAGTTTAGTCACATGATGCTGAGGTTAGAAAATCAGGATTTAATTGGAGTGGTGACAGTCTGGATCAGGACTATTCAATTTGGTCCACAAGGGCCGTAGTCCTGCAGATTTTCATTGTTTCCCTGCTCCAACACACCTGACTTAAATTAATGAGTCATTGTGCAGAACTTCATAGGATCCATTTAATTTGAGTCAGGTGTGTTAGAGCAGGGAAACAATGAAAACCTGCAGGACTTCGGTCCTTGTAGGACCGAAATGAGACGCCCTGGTTTAATGTGTCTGACTTGTCTTTGTCTAAATGAGTCGGAAACATAAAACCAGTTAAAAATAACTCGTATATCTCCTCTTTACTGTAGATGAGTGGAGTTGGCCTAGAAGCTAAACTGGTTTCATTTCAGCTGGACTTTAAAACCAGTGAGTGAAGAGCAACTTCCAGTGTTGTTACACACTTGTCTATATTTAGATGTTCATCGATGCATTCATCTAAAAGATTTCTGACACGGTTAGTTTCCACACTGCCATGCAGAGCCAGGCCGCCTCTCCTGGGTCACGGTGTTAGTCTCTGCAACAGATTCTTCAAACCTGCTGCCGGAGCTGCAGGTTGACAGTTAGACTCACAGCACTCTGCTAACTGAAACTGCTGCATTACCCAAAGCAACACTGCCTCTTCCTCGGCCTCCTCATCCTCGTGTTCTTCTGGACTGAGGGAGCCGGACGGGGGCCGCAAGGTGGGTTCAAACCCGACCGGCATCAGTTCACAGAGATCGGGTCTGTCTGCCCAGCCCTCGGCCCCCAGCGGCCCTGCTGCAGCTGTACCACGCTGGTGGAGTAAGAGACACTTTTATTAACTTGTGCTGAACAGAGGCGGAGCCGATCCACCACCGTCAGGTTTAACGGACGATGCAGCGCCTCAGAACAGCGCCGGAGATGTTTGACAAGCTGCACAAACAAGATCTTCTTCACAAGTATCCTGGACAAAAACTTCTAACGGTGTATGAAAGCAACCATGACACTTTCTAACAAGGTTCGAAGGTGGTGTTTATATAAGCGCTGTAGGTTAGAATTTAAAGAAACTAGAACTGACTGCTGTTCCATTAACAGGTTTATTAACAGATATGATCCTGCCTCTGATGATCTACAACAGCTGTTTTCCTTGAGGACCCCCTTGATGCAGCTACTAAAAGCAGTGGACCCCCAACCGCCCTGCTGAAGCCTTCATGTCTGCATCAGCTGTAGGTGTAGGAGACTATCAACATACAGCCTCGTCCTTTTTTTTCTTTATAGACGGATCCTCTGCACTGTGCTTCTCAGACATGTTTCATTAATCAAACGTTGTCATGTCATTGTGTCCTTGAATGTTCGGTGATGGTCGGAGAGGCCGTAGGCGTGGATGGCTGCCATGTTTCCGTCAGCCTGGCCCAGAGCAGGTGTAGCTACACACGTAGCTTAAGATCACCCGGTATGAGTGAGGATGGATGATGGACACATGTAAAACGCTTTGGGTGCCTTGAAAAGCGCAACATAAATATAACCCATTATTATTATTATATAAACCACATGATTTAGACCAGACCTCCCTAAACCACAGGATCTGGACCAGAATTGAACTCACTAAACCACAGGATCTGGACCAGAATTGAACTCACTAAACCACAGGATCTGGACCAGAATTGAACTCACTAAACCAC
>JBAFTA010000021.1:2080622-2095504 GCA_036919975.1 Melanotaenia parkinsoni
TTGCTGACCATGTCCATCCCTTTATGACCACAGTGGAGCATCTTCTGATGCTACTTCCAGCAGGATAATGCACCATGAGTAACTTATTATGGGATAAAACCTAAACTAAAATCAACATAAAATTATGCTGTGTTCATTTCTGCATGAAATAACTGACTACATTAACACAGCAAAGGGAAACAATGAGATTAAAAATTTTCTTTATAGATTTTATTATATAGGCTTTTACGACTTATATCAATTAAGACTTGAAGTCACAGAAAAGCATTAAAAAGTATTACCATCAGCAATACAAAAACAAATAATGACTTCTTACAGGTTCAGTGTGCAGACCTGTCACCATCATCACATAACTGCATTATTTGTAAAAAAGCAAGATCCTCTTATGTAATGTCTGGGTAAAACTAGAATAAATGTTATATTTTCTGAGTGGTTTGCTACTGTTTTATAGAGTCAAGTCTTTTTAGATGGCATCAATCTGTAATGTCCGCTATTGGCTGTAAACAATGTATATCCACAATAAAAATGATTAATTTAAGAGCCTTAAACACAAACAGAACTATAAACTTCATTCATACGTTCCTGTATTTCACAGCCAATAAATGGATTTATTGTTCATGAAGTGTACATGGAGCTGGTTTATAGTCGCAAAATAAGAAAATTAAATAATTAACTGTAGTTATTTGTGACATAGCTTTGTCTTTGTATAGTTAGTGGTGAGTGACAGCTATGACAGTGTGTTGGATTTAGTGACACCTAGTGGCAAAGTTGAAGATTGCAACCACTCCAATAAAAGCTTTCACCATTGGGGGGGTGGGACTTGTAATTTTCTTATTTAATTCCTCCTTAAAAAGTGTTTTCTGCTTCCACACTTGGGGGTCACTGCTGTTCAGGTTTTCCCTGCTCCAACGCCTGATATTAAATGAATTTCACCAACGCCTGTCCTGAAGTTCTGCACAATCCTGTTGATGGCAGGATAAATTTGAGGAAAGAAAACATCTAAAACCTGGAGGTGTGTGGCTCTTGAAGCAGTCTTCGGTGTGGTATGTGTTTGTGTCGTACCTGTCAGAGCCAGATCTGTGTGAAGCAGCTGGAGCTCCTGTTTCAGACGGATGATCTCTTCTCTCTGGGTGCTGCTCTGTGTCACCTGCTGCTGCAGCTCCTCTACAAACACAACGGCACACGGAGGAGACGGAACAAGAACTGCTATTTCATTATTGTTTCTTTCATTTTGAGGTAAATGTGTTTAATACTTGGAAGAGTTCAGCCTCTAAATGAAGATTTTCTGCTTTTCTTGTCACATGCACAAAACACAAAGTAGGTCAAGCAACTTTTTGAGTGTTGGTAAATTAAACTGACTGATGTGACAAAAAGTTGTCTCCAAAGTATATTAATGCTGTACAGTTGATTTATAATCGGTGTAATCAGTCTAATCTGCCATATTTAACCTACCAAAATGTGTCATATATTATTTTTACTCACATTTTTATTCTTACTGGCGGCTTTTTTAATGTGAGAATTTCTACACCTTGCCTTGCCTTTATGTAGTCCCTACATTCACCTTAGAAACACCATGAGGATCCAGAAAGAAGTGAAGCCCAAGATAGTCTAAGTTAGGAAGAAGGAACCTTTACTATAAAACCTCCTTCATCTCCATATGAAAAAGCAGCAGGACCGTCAGAATTCATTTTAAAGGCAGAGTCATAGAAGAACACGTTAGCAGAGTTTTTAGAGCTGGAATCAAACTTTTCTCCACAAACAGCAAAAGTAAGACCTGATCCTGGTTCTGGCTGCTAGCTCCAGAGTTTCTGTCCCACAGTGATGAGACAGACGTGTTTGTAACCAGCAGAGTCTCTGCTGTCATGTGACTCCTGGTTTGTGTGGAGAAATGAGCAGAAGATCTAAAGTGGACAGAGCTGTTCTCATGTTTTCTACATTCACATAGAACTGCTTGGTTTGATGCCGATGCTTGGTGGAGTCTTTTAGCTGAGGTTCTCCTGTCATGTTGCTATGCTACATGTTAGCATTACTGTTTCCTGCTAGTCATGTTGCTATGCTACATGTTAGCATTGCTGCTTCCTGGTGACTGCAAGCATCTAACTGCAGGGATCTCATGTTAAAGCTTGTACAGGGGGTCTGGTCATGAAGACGTTATATGAACACATAAGTAGAGCTTTCAGCTGCTCTGCTCCCCATCTGTGGAACTCACTCCCCCCTGACCTCCGCAACTCTGATTCTATTCACCTGTTCAAATCCAAACTGAAAACACATCTGTTTAAACTGGCTTACTCATTATAATATGTACATTGTTGCAATCACTGTTTTATGTATTTTTATGTATTTTATTTGGATTTATTCATTGTTGTGTTTTTTATTGTACGGTGACCTTGAGTGTGAGAAAGGCACCTTTATAAATAAAATGTATTATTATTATTATTATAAAGCTGGATTGCTTAGTTGACAGAGCAGCCATCTCCCATTTAGGAGACCTGAGTTCAAATCCCCCAGGGGGAGGAACACTAACACCTTCCAGTTGGCTCCTTAGGCAAGACCCTTAATGCTACTGCCTAACCACTGTAAGTAGCTTTGGATAAAAGCATCTGCTATAATGACTGTAATGTAAAAGTACCTTTGAGCCGTGTGACCTCATGTTTGGTTTCTTTGTGTCTACGTTTATTATCTTCCAGGTCTCTCAGGAGCTTGCTTTCTTGTGAGCGACTCTCTTTCAGGGCCGTCTCCAGGTCTCGAAGCTGCCCTGAGAGTTCTAGTAGGTGACTCGAGGCTTCTGTCACATCTTTATCCTGTTAAAGGTTTAAACATACAACATGATGCAAATACGTAGCTCAGTGCTAATCTCATCAGCACCTGGTACAGATAAAACAGCAGCATACTTTTAGTTTGAGCATCGAACTTAGTTCTTCCTCTTTGACCTGCAGAGAGCCGACCTGAGTGGACAGAGCCGTGACCGTGGAGCTGAGACTCTGGTTCTTTTCCTGAAAGACATCACAGACACAATGTTAATATAAACCTAGTTGAGAGAAACAGAACACAGAGCTACAATTCTGGACCTTTTTAGATTAAATCAACTATTTATGTGATGCTTTTGGACACCAATGTTTTCAATAAGAACATATATTCTTGGAGTAAAAGGACAAAAACATCTTTAGGAAGTCTGAGAACTCAGAGGCAACAAATGATTGTTTTACTAATAAATGTTAAAGACTTTTTATTTCAGAGTCACCAACAAAACAACCTCATTAAATTGGTAAAGGTGAACAGAGGTTTTCCTTGATGAGCAGTTTCCACAGGATCTGAAGCAAGATGAACGTTTGTGTTAATGCTGCAGTATGACGTACCTCATAGTCCTGACATTTTTCACTGATGTGTTGCTGTTTCTTTTCTAGCTCACAGAGCTGCTGATTGGCTTTGCTGAGCTCCTTTTGCACCACCTTCTCTCTGGTTTCCACAACGCACACCTGTGTAGTCAGGACTCCGATCACCTCGGTGCGTTTGTGCAACTCCTCTGTGAACATATTAAACACATGTGAACATATGATTTTTGTCTGGAGCATGTTGCCACTTTTCTCTCTGAAGGAAAAGAGTTTGACTGAGTTGATCTGGTCTGTACACATGACCTCCACCGTATGCGAGAAAATCCCTTATCTAGCACTCTTCCTGGGCTTTTTCCACTGTCCTTCCTTCCTCGATCGAGAATTCAAGCTTCAGAAACTAACTTAAGACTGGTAATATTGGACAGTTTCAGTGAAAGCGAGAGCTGGATTTGTATTAAATCAGTAAACATAACCTTGTGTCTCCTCACCTTCCAACTGAGCACATTTTTGCTCCAGCATCAGCACCCTCTGGCGGTCCTCAACCCAGGCCTGATGCTGCTTATAATGAGAGGTAGCCATAGCATTCAGCTCCCTCTCTCTGTCCTTAAGCTCAGCCATCAGCAGCTGGAGCTCCCTCCTCTGCCTCCGGATGGTGGAGCCACTCAGGTCTTTGACAGGAAACTAGTGCAAAACACACAAAATATATGATGCATCACTTATAATTTTCTAGGTGCAAGGAAACATCAGAGACCTCGAGCGCAACCAAGAATGAAGACGACTTGTGGTGTGAAAAAGCTGTTTAGTTGAGAACGTTTTTTTTTTAATGGGGGTATACCTACAGCATCTGTCTGTACATGTCCACAATATTAACAAGTGAATACCAAAAGACATAGAGGTCAGAAGAAAATGTTATGAAGCACAAAGTTTTTCCTGCAAATACATTGACTTACATTCTGCCTGATTTTAGACTGTAGTAGCAATGCAGACAACCATGGTCTAATGAAATCTATATAGGTCCTAGGAAAAGTTCCTGGGACTAACAGAACATTATATTTTCAGTAATAAAGGTACCCAGTACATCCAGAAGGATGGATCTCACCTCAGTTTCCTGCACACTGTGAGGAAAGCAGGTGTCCGCAGGGATGGTGGAAGGACTTCTGCCCCATTGTGAAGCTGGATTGTCCATCTTGAACTTAGTTATACCAGATGCTTGGCCAACATCACGTGCAGCATCATCCTCCTTCTGAAGCGTAACATACAAGTTTAGTTACACCTTCGTTACATGCATCTTACAACTAATATCGTGTATTACAACTACAGAATGATATAATTTCCTCTTCGGATCTGGTTAGAAATTATCTTCACTTATATTGACTTATATTTCAGGATTGTTATACTGGCTACGTCACACATTACTCGCCCATGTGGTTCTCATGAGGACAGAAAAAGTTACATGTTTTACCCTTTTAACTGGAGTACTGTGCCACAGCTCAGCCAGGACATCTGAAACAAAGTTAAACTGGATATTACATGGCTGAACCGCCACCTTGTGTATCATATTGCACGAGGAGGGATCGTTTAAACTATGTAACTATCAGCTGTTTACCATCTGACCAGCGTGAACAGGCTGCTCTTCCAAAAGTGCTTCCAGTTGAGGTCAACAATCTCCTCCCTTCGTCCATCTGTTCGTGTTAATTCTCCTTCAAATTCCTTCATTGTTGTTGTTTTGATCTGGTTTTGGGCATCTTTAGAAAGCAAGTCAGTCAGCTAGCTGTAAGGGCTAACACACCATTAACTATTCATAACTAGTAGCAACGAAACGTTAATTACACTGCCAGTCAGTATATAATAGGTCATTTAGTAATAAGCTTTAAATTCTGTTTAAATACTAAAAGCAAACTACTAACTTTTTTTTTGGTAAATCAGCTGTTCCCTGTAAAACTTTGTTGTTTTGCTAACTTTAGCTTCGCAAAGTTCTTCCAACTTTTAAATTCAGTGACGTAATGACGTACAGATCGGGCAAGTAAACGTATCCTGCCGATCTTTCAGATCAATTCTGTGCATTAATTACATAGATTCATATATAAAGACATATTTTGGAGATAAAAAATCACTTGGGTCACTTTATAAATTAAAATTAAAAACAAAACTCACACTTTTAAGCTCTTATTTCACCTTGAACAGCAGAGGACGCTTCTTTCGACATAACAGGATATAAAGCGCAAAAGAATCAAGTGAAGAAAAAGCTGCGTCCTGCTTGAGTTTCCCCTCCAAAACAGCAGGTAGCGCTCTAGTACACCGATCACTTTAACAACTCCAACAAGAAACGCGACTAGGCGTGCTCAAAGTATGCCAAGTAAACCTTCTTCAGTAAGAATGACATTTTAAAAGTCAAAATAAGATTAATAATGCAACCTGCTCAGATCCTGAACAAACAGCGGTTTTAGAGTTTACTGTCCGTGGTAGGTAACAGGGCATTTTTTTGTACCTATATTAATTTATTCAGCTAGGGGAGCTAACAACGATGCGTTAGCTCCCCTAGCCTGCTAAGCTAAATTGAGGTGCTAACTGTGACAGCTGGTGAGTCAACGTAACCTGATCAATGAAACAACAGAAATGAAATCCCAGGAACCTTTTATTTTTAATGAAAGTCTATTTAGTCTCTACGGTCATAATATCCACAATATTTTCAATAGGTAATTATCATAGTTAACGTCGACTGTGGGAGAAACTGGTGTGTTTAACAGTGCTGCCACTATAAAACAACCGCATGTGTTAGCAAGCTAGGGCTAACTATTTTCACTTCTGTGTTGGTGTTCTGCAGCTGTGCATTAGATTAACCTCTGTGAGCCCGATTAGTAAGCAATTTCAGTTTTCGCAAAACAGTTTTTTTTTTTAAAGAAAAAGAAATGCTGTCCTTATTTTTTTAACAGTGGAGGATGAATTTGCTCAGCATGATGAAATACTTTAAGTAGCTTTCTTCATTCATAAGCCACTTTAATGGATTTCAAGAAATCGCACAAACTATTTGCTTTTTTAAAATGATCCAGCTAAATACCTTGTGCCCTTAGCTGTTCTTGTGAACATAACTAGCCTAAAATCAATATCTGCATTTTAAAGTAAATCTTGAAGTCCTGTGGATGATCATTCAGCAAGTAAATTATCCAATTATTTTTGGGGACAAATGTGAGGATTTAATGATCTTTATTGTCACATGATGATAAACAGGTTTTGAACTACCCATTAACTAAAGTCTGGAGAGTGTAGATAGAGATGTGGGTAATTTCTCATTTATTTCTGTTATTTAAATAGGGAAGAAAAGGTTAAAACATAAGCCTATTACTATTCAGTATTTACAGGCTTTGTTAGTTTTTGGTAAATAAATCCTCTTTTGTCTTAATTCCTGCACATTATTTATTAAGCTAAAAAGAAGCGGAAAGTCATACCAGCATGCACCATTTGTGTCTAATTTGTTTCTCTGTTTTTTATCCAGATACTTTGTGATGGCTACTACTGAGATGGAATCTGGGTCTTCAGAAAGCAAATTAGATCAAGAAACAGCTGACCCTGATTCAAAATACCCCCTGAAAGTTCTCTATTGTGGAGGTACAGTTAAAATACTTCAACCTATTTTTGCTTATGTCATTGTTCATCTTGATGCCTTGGACCTAAGTTCCATTTTTTCCTGTTTTTTTTGTCTGCAGTATGCTCCTTGCCGACGGAGGTAAGTTTGATTGTCTGAATAATTTCACATTTATGTTTTAGGACCAACTGTATTGTAAATGAGCTGGATTTTTCTGTTGAGATATAAATAAATGTGAACTATTTGTAGTACTGTGAGTACATGCCTGAGCCAGCCAAATGCAGACAGTGGCTTGAGAAGAACTTTCCAGATGTTTTTGCCAGGATGACTGTAGGTGAGTCTCATTTAAAAATTTCAGCTGGTTTTTGTTCGACTTCCACAAAATATAACAAGTGTGGGACTTAAACTTTGTGGTTTAAATTGTATTTTTTAAAACTTTAATCCCAAAGTTTACGTTTTGTATCACAGGCGTAATGTAATAAAGATGTATGTAGTCATCATGTTTAAATTCTGCCAAACTCTAGGACAGTTGTTTGTCCTAAATCTTTGTTTAGTTAATATATTTGAGCAAATATCTTTTGAAATGCTCTGACATGCATTGACATTGCTATATGAACAAAGCCTGAAGAGCGATGATCTTACCAAGACATTAATAACATGGAAAGCAACATCAGTTAAAGAACCAATTAAAATGTTAAAGGACAGAATAAGTTAAACTGAAAATCAAAGAAGTAAATAAACATATCCATCAATGTAAGTATGTGTTTTCTTTGGTCGATGAGATGCTTTCTTTCATGTTTGGTTTTAATATCCATCCATTTCTTTTCTGGTCTACTGGTCCAGCAGCAAACGCACCCAAGAAGGAGTCCGGTTCTGGAGAAGCGCCCCCTGCAGGTGAGGAGGAGGAAAAGAAGAAACAGAAGCGAGGTATGTTGTCAGACACCAGGAGGAAGGTTTAGAATGGGTCTACTTCTTTTCAGTCTGCCGCTCCATGACCCTGCGTCAAGTAATGATGAGTTTGTTACTTAAACTGAGAGGGAAAACGTTTGCCGGTGGGAAGAGACGTTACCGAAGGACCTTTCAGAACAAAGTTAATATTAAAAAAGATTAAGTTAATACCGTACCTTTTCATTTCTAAAGCACAAAAACTGCACAAATAAAGAACAAGAATAAAAATGCAAATAAGACCATAAATAACCACATATGAGCTATAAGAAATTTAAAATAACACACGTATAAAGAGTCAGTGTGTTTTTAAACAAGCCTTAAAGCCAACAAGAGAAGGAGCCTGTCTGACCTGCAGTAGGCTAATTCCATATATTAGGAGCTAAAACCGAAAAAGTCTGTCTCCTCTGGATTTATCAAATGTTTTCGGGACAGTTGGGAGCATCTGGTCAGCTCATGGAAGAACACGTGATGGCGTATATGGGTGAAGCAGCTCAGACAGATAAAAAAAGAGCAAGACCATTAAGAGACATAATTTTAATTTTTTCTCTTCTTTTTTATTTGTTTTTTTTATGGACTTTGTTTAATAATGAAATTATTGATTGAATAGTCACATCTGTGAATGGGTGGTGACTGGGGGATGTTTGACTTCAGTCTGGGAATGGGACAAAAACACTTAAACTGGGTTCTGATTTTCTGAAAATGAAAACTTTTCTGTAACGATGGCTTGTAATTATCTATAATGTATAAAACTGATCTTTTTTACACCCCAGTTGTTTAAAAGCTTTAAATCTGGTGCATTTTCTGTTGCCTTTCAGGTGGAAGAGGCCAGATCAAACAGAAAAAGAAGACGGTGCCTCAGAAAGTCACAATAGCAAAAATCCCAAGAGCCAAGAAGAAATACGTCACGCGGGTGTGCGGCTTGGCGACGTTTGGTGAGTTGTGTGTTTTATCTGATCAGTTCTGCTGCTCACTGTTCTGTCTGCTCGCTTTAATCTGAACTTTGTGTCGACTCCTCCAGACATCGACCTTAAAGAGGCTCAGCGCTTCTTTGCCCAGAAATTCTCTTGTGGTGCCTCAGTTACAGCAGAGGATGAAATAATCATTCAGGGAGATTTTACAGACGACATCATTGACGTCATTCAAGAGAAGTGGCCTGAGGTAATTTAGTCTGTCTCTGTAGGAAACTCACCGTCAGCTTCATCAGGACCACCTTCTAGATTAATTCTTGGTGTGACTGGTTGAACGAGGCGTTGGAAGCAGAGGTTTAGCTCCATGTTGACATGAGACAGTAGAAGTTTAAACTTATCTCCCCTCACAAACCCACCAATTCTGCTCTTTTCCAGGTGGACGACGACAGCATTGATGATCTGGGTGAAGTCAAGAAGTGAAGACCAAATATGCACTTTTACTGAAACAGATGTGACCTGTAACAGCAACAACTCGGCCAAATGTACACATTCAGTCATTTTATACCTTATTTTATTTACTGTACATAAAACGCTGCGGACTTGGCCACTCACTTGGCATTTTCTTCTTTTCTTTTTCCTTTAGTTAATAGCTGCTTTCTCTCATTTGCCAAAGGTGTGGTTTAACCCGAGTCCATCACAAATGTTCTTCACTCAAGCGACCTGTAGGCTAATAAATTTCCATCTCTTTGGCCTGTACACACACGTCCTTGTGAGTTTTTCTCTTCTGGCTCGCGTGTCTGTTTTCTTGTTTTGGTCATAGTTCCCTGCTTCCTCTCAGATGGCCTGAGGTTACTTGTTTTTCATGCTTCCCACTCCTCGCCCATGAGTAAACTTATTTCCCAGTGTAATAGTTTTATAATGAAGGCCCCGTCCCCAGATGGATAACATTTACAGTTGTTTCCATGCTCCTTTGGGTCAATACCACTTCCCCACAGATAACGCGGGGCACAGATGCTCACTCCACTTACGAATTAGTATGTTTATCTGTGAACATTTGCATGAGTGCAAACAGATCCCTTTTCCACCAACCGCGTTGGGTGCCGCGTATCTCTATTGACTCAGTATACAGCAGCAGCAGGTGTGTGTGTCATCCACGGGTCAGAAGATGAATCTCACACACTCAGACGGTTGCTGCGCCTTTGAATCTCCCATCCTGGACCAGGTTTTGCCTCCTGTGCTGATCCTGGAGTTCATGTTTGGCCTGATGGGGAACATCGTGGCCCTGTGGATGTTCATTTTCCACATGGACGACTGGAAGCCCAGCGCGGTGTACCTGACTCACCTGGCTGTTGCCGACTCCATCGTCCTGTTTTGTTTGCCTTTCAGAGCCGATTATTACAGCCGCGGGAAGAACTGGATCTACGGAGACGTCCCGTGCCGCATCCTCCTCTTCCTGCTGGCAGCCAACCGTGCAGCGGGCATCTTCTTCCTCACTGCCGTGGCTGTTGACCGCTACTTTAAGATCGTCCACCCGCTGAACCGGATCAACCGGCTGGGCCTCGGCTACGCTCTGTGGGTGTCGCTCGGCCTCTGGGGGCTGATTTTTCTTGCGACCGGCTACCTTCTTGCCGGTGAGCACTTCTACTACAACAGCAACCGCACCCAGTGTGAGAGCTTCAACATCTGCATGGGCTTCACCCCCCTCTCCACCTGGCACAACGCTTTCTATGTCATCCAGTTTCTGCTTCCCACCGCCATCGTGGCCTTTTGCACCATCAGGATCACCTGCCAGCTCAACAACAGGACTCTGGACAAAAAGGGGAAAATCAAACGAGCCGTTCAGTTTGTCCTGGCCGTGGCTCTGATCTTCATCACCTGCTTCTTCCCCAGCACCGTGTCCCGCATCGCCGTGTGGATCCTCAAGGTTTGGTACCATGAATGCAAACACTTTGAAGAGGCCAACCTGGCGTTCTACACGTCGGTGTGTTTCACCTACTTCAACAGTGTCCTCAACCCGCTGGTGTATTACTTCTCCAGCCCGGCCTTCAGCGGCACCTTCAGAAAGCTGCTGAACAAACTCCTGAGAAGAAGCAGCGACAAAGAGCCGACCGAGTTGACGGAGAATGACATTTCCACCATTGATGGGAGAAGGATTTAAAGGCAGGCGGTAAAAATGACCTTTTTACGTTAACGTGAGTTTAAATGATAACGAAGTCGTGCTGTGATTAAAACACATTTACCCTCCTGACGTGTAGCAGCTTGGTGGTGATTCAGTCCAGTAGGAATAGTGATTTGTCCTTTTTTTGTCTTTCTTTTTCAGTATAGTAGCTCATATAATCTTTTATGTGGCAATAAAATGAAAAATCAGCTGAGTATCTGAATTTAATAAACCACAGTACACCAAATAAAAAGTGTCACATTTTTCTGTTCAGCTGGAAAACAATATTTTATCTGATTTTTTTTTTTACATATTCTAAATAATAATCCATTCTTCATTCGTTTTCTATATAACTTATTCCAATTCAGGGTCTGGGGAAAGCGGGAGTCTATCCAGCGATTAGCAGTTGGGAGGCAGGTGCACCTGAACAGGTCGCCGGTCCACGCAGAGAAAAACCACTCGCACTTACTCTTAGAGAATTTAAACCCAATATAAATGTTTTTGGATGGAAGCCGGAGTACCTGGATAAAATCCACACAGAAAGGTCCTGGTTCGGACCCCTTCCCAGCCGCGGTGCTACCCCCCACGCCACCAGGCAGCCCAGTTTTCCCTCCTGTTTTATTAACTAAGCAGGCTGAGCATTTGTGACTGGCAGCTTGGACACGAGGAAATAATGAGGAAAGAAAAAGGAGTTAAAAATAAATTAATAAAAGCTAAACAATGAAATTATATGAAAATGAATAAATAAATTAGAAAATTAGAAATATGTATATTTTTATGTATTTGTATATTTATATAGAGAATTTTTTTTTTCTGCTTATTCTTTTCCGAATTTATTCTTTTCTGTGGCACTCCAATGCACATAAGCTCAGATATGTTTATATACCAAACAAAAGTAAGAAGACCGTAAAGATTCTGGCTATCTTTCTTCTCTGTGATCATTTTGCATGAATTTTTCTCAGAGTCTAATTGTTATATTTATATTTTGATCATTTTGAGGGCTCGTGTTTCAACCCCGTTACTCACCTTTCACGCCTCAGACCACTTCTGTTTTCAAACACAATCATTATTTTCATTTCAAATACACACTTGTGTTTTAGAAAAATGAATTTCCAGGAGCCTGGATGAGTAAAAAATAAGTTTATTACAGAAAAAACAATCAATGCTTGTGGATAGAGTCAGAGAGACTCGGTATGAAAGAATAAAGCGTAAGATGAATAAAACAAATGTGGATAATGTTTAATAAATGTAATAATAAATTTAATAAAAATTACTGATGTGATAAATGAACACTTTAGATATATAAAAGAAATGATTGTGTATGATAAGGAAAATTTCTTCTACAATTCTCTTCTGATTAAAAGAAAACTTGTTTTATATTAAGCACACAAAGCGTAAAGAAAATGACTGAAAACCACAAAGATCCTGTATGACAATCACATCAAGGATTCAAATAAAAAACAAGAAAAATGAACAACAGATAAAGAAGAATAAGAGCCGCTGTTTTTGCATAAAGACTGGAAACAATAAACAGTGGAATCTGCAAGCTGAAGGTAAACCCGTCACCACAGGTAAAAAGCTGACATGTCATCAGAAGCGACCGTTTCCGTGGACAGGACGCTGAGGCAGGGACCGGCTGATCCAGGAAATAAACATGCAAAACAAACAAACAAAAAACTTGAGTGACTGCAAACCTGTGTCAGCGGTGCTGGGTTGGCAGATAGATTCCACCACCTGTGAAATTTTAGAAAATAAATCAGCATTGAGTCCTCACAGATGAAGGGGCCTGTGTGCTGGAACAATTCCAAGACCAGGAGATCTGCCAAAGAGAATCTCAAATGGACTCAGCTTCGCCCTTTCTCATCCTCATGTAGGTGAGGACAAGTGGGAGACCCATTTACCCATTTAGAGGACATGTCCAGCGAAACCAGGGCACATTTCTTTCCTTCTGAGGGGTTCAATTTCACATCTGCCTGGAGGTGTTCAAGGGGAAACCTGGGGAGAGCACAACCTGCAAGGGGCATTGTCTGTTTTACCTGCACAGCACAAATCATGCATGTCTGACAGAAAGGTTGCATGTGCTGAAACCCGTGTGTACCAGCGTGTGATCCAAACCATGCGTTAGTTTAGCTAATGAGAGAAAAGTGGCGTGGAAGACAGGGATTCCCTGTTGGGTCCGAACCAAATCTCATTCTGGAACCGGATCAGGAGGAGGGGTGGAGCGGGAGGAGTTTTGTGAAGGAGGGGTGGAGGAGTGAGTGAGCAGGGCAGAGCAGGAAGGATGGATGGAGGCGGAGGAGGGGAGGAGACATGAGCATTTGTTAAAGATTTAAACACTGGCATACGGGTCTTTGGCCAAGAGGGATTCTGGCACGTCTATCAATGCTGGAATCTCCTCCATTTCTGTTTCTGTACTCAGAGGAATGTGTCGTAGAAAAATTACCAAGAGTCTGGAGTGAGTAAAAGTATAAAGTTTATTACAGGAGAAGTATTGAATACAGAATTACTTGCAAGTTGAGAGCAGTCTTCTGACCCACGAAAAGTCAGAAGAGGAGCTGGTCCCCAGCTGAAGGTCAGTCTTAAAACTGATAAAGTCAGAGAAAGGAGACTGGATGGAGCCACTCTCTTCCAGTCCTCAGAGGAGAATCACGCACCCAAGGACTAAAACAGGCTGGTGTCATAAACAACTATTGCTATCTAGCAGGTCTTCAAAAGCCAGTCTTAACTTTCTCATATCCAAGGTCTGGAAGAGAGTGGAGCTCACACAAACCTGCAGAAAAACAGTAACTTCAATATTCTGTAAAATGAGAACAAACAATATGAAAATGTAACAATGAATGACTCAACAACAATAAATGAATAAAGAAAACTGAATATAAAGGTGATTTTTATAAGTATATATGAGTGATTACCATATGCAGCAAAATTACTTTCACAATTCCCCCTTTTGATTAAAGGAAAACCTCGTTTTACTATTAACCACATAAAACGCCAAGAAATTTACCATAACACCTTCACACAACAGAATGCCACTGTTACAATCACATCAAGGGTCAGAATTCACACAGATTAAAAAAATCATAATCAGCACAGGTGGGAAATGAAGGAAGGATAAGAGCTGCTGGTCCTACATGAACATAGACACCCCTAGGTTGTAGTAAAAGCAAAAGTTTAGAAAATATACACTGACACACCATAACATTACACTGAGGTTCAGAAATCATCATCATCACTGTAAAAACCAGTAAAACAGTATCATCATAAGTACAAGTCATCACCTGAGGTCCCGTAAATGTAAGTAAGAAATACCACACCCGTTACCTGAAAGGAAGAGACAGGCAAGAACGGTGACCACAAACCTACACAACACCTGTGGGACGGCCAGAACCCCGAGAAGGTGTGTGTGAAACAGCATATTCGTACCATGAAGACCCAAAGAAGTAAAATGCACATCATACAAGGCAGCAGCAGGACTACGAACACTTGTTGCATGGAAATCTGTTCTCACAATAAAAACGAATAGATGCAGGTCTGCACATAAGACGAGTTCACAGCTGGAACAAGAGACACATACATGTACACACATGTTTATATGAACAAACACACACACACTCACTGTAACAAAGTACCTGCTTGCTGCTGATCACATGACATGATGAGCTACTAACCCTGTCTTGTTTTGTTTTCATGATCTAGGAAGGACAGAACATGTTTAGTGAGCTGGTGGCAACAACCTTTCCTCAGTTATCCGACACTGATCGGCTCACTGTTGTTGAAAGAAATATTTTCTTTCTTTGATCCCTTCAGATGCATCCTGACGGTGACTCACTGACACATAAATTTATATTTCCTCCGGATTACAATTTTCCATCCATTCATTTTCTGCCGCTTATCCGGAGTCGGGTCGCGGGGGCAGCTGCCTAAGCAGGGAAACCCAGACTTCCCTCTCCCCG
>JBAFTA010000021.1:2125749-2138705 GCA_036919975.1 Melanotaenia parkinsoni
GTGGCTGTGGAGGCCGTTGGAGTCCAGTGAACTCATCGTCATGTTCTAGAAAGCAGGTGGAGATGATCTGAGCTTTGGGACATGGTGCATCATCCTGCTGGAAGTAGCATCAGATGATGCTCCACTGTGGCAACAGTAAAGGGATGGAGGCGGTTTCCCTACTTTCAATCTCGGGTCCTCTACCAGAGCCTGGGAGCTTGAGGGTTCTGTGCAGCATCTTAGCTGTTCCTAGGACTGTGCTCTTCTGAACGGAGATCTCTGATGGTGGTCCTGGGATGTGTTGGAGCCACTCCTCCAGATCATGTTCTGTTGGTCAGCCATCACCAGTTTTTCAGTCTGGATCTGGAAAGATCCTGCGCTCTGACCATCAAGACCCTGGGACTTCCTCCCAAAAACATGCTGCATGTTTCTGTACGCTGCTCCATGTGTGTCTTAACTGTCTGTCTTCAAACCTGCTTTTATCTCAGAGACCTCTTTCCAGAGCCTGAAACTGGAGTCCTGTCTGATGTGGAAGAGCCCAGCCTCTCTCTCTCTCTCATGCTTGGTACCTGCTTCTGTGTGGCCGAACACTTCACATGTCCTTAAATCAGCTTTCATCACATGCAATTGGGTCTTGTCAAACATTTATTTGTGACTTACAGGTGTTATATTAAAGTTTAACCTTATTTATCTTTCAGTATTAGTCATTTTGGAGTTACGTAACTTCAGCAATGAGCACTTCTATTATCTAAATCTGCGTCCAAATTAAAGCCTCCCACACAGTCACAATTTCAATAAGCTGCAGTTGGTGTCAAATTTGTTATCTTCCATCGTTGGTTTCAGTCGTTGTAGTACACCCTGGACAGGTTGCATGTAATAAACAGCACAGACGTAAATAGCTGAGCTACGGTGACTCCACTGGGTGCATCAGGCAGCAAACTCACTGACAATAAAAAGAAAAATCAGCAAATGCACGTGGAAGTTGAATTGTGTTTGAAATTAGTGTATAAACATTAAAACAACATGAGCTGCATGCAGTCAGCTGATGCTGTACATGTTCCTCTTGGGAGGTTGCGTTTAAAGTGCTTCTGGCTGTAGGAAAAACAGCAATCCAGAGAATTCTTCTGCAGGAATGCTCCGACATCTGCCTCTTTTCCCCACCGGCCCTGATGATGATGTAATCCTGCACATGTCAGAGAGCTGCTGCTGCGTCTGTGTTTAACAGAACATCGCTTTAATCACAGCTGACCTGGGATTGGTCCCACAAAATGCTGCTTTAAAAAAAATGTTTCCGGTAGTTTATCTCTATAGTTTTTAGTTTTTTTAGTCATTTTGTAAAAACCTAATGTTGGTTTCTGGTGTGAAGGAGATAAAGATGGAGCATTTGGAACATGGATACCAGAACCATTCGTGTTGGCCTCTATTTGTTTGCTTTTCCTCACTTTGTTGTTTATTTGCTGGTTGATTTCAGACAAGGGAAGCGCTGTATTTTATTTTTATAAATCTTCAGGGGGTCTTTTCCCCCTGAAGTTTTCAGGCTGCTGCTGGCTCAGATTCAATCGTCTGGGTGCAACGACACCATTTTAATTAATGACATTTATTCTTTCTGTTATTTCTTCCCAACACAAAAATAAAACAAGAAAAAAATCAATTAAAATAAAACTTAATCTTCACATTAAGTGTGTAAATATCAACAAAATAGAAAATAAACAACTTGAGGTTTTGTATGTTCTTGTTAAGATCAGCTGGTAAGTTTTCTCCAGCCTGCAAATTTCTGTTTTTCTTTCAGACTGCAGAAGAAAATATTTTAAATAAGTAATTTAAAAACCTTGTGATTTTTCAGAGGGATGCAGTGAGCTTGTTGTGCCACTTGGAAACCTTCTGACCAAAAATAGACCTGATGCAGGAGTTTTACACAATTCAAGACAGAAAGTTTCTTCATGACAGAAGGGACCAAACACGGGTGGTTTATCAGACCGTATTTGGATCCAAGTACCGGAGCAACACTTCATGTTTCCAACCTTGAAACGTGTTTTGATGGCAAATTGACATTTATTATGTACGCTCCCGGAGCTATCGTCGTCCTGCAGCATCCTGAGGCTGAGATACATTTCACTACTTTTTCTTCCAGCCAGGGCGTCACGTTACAGATATGTTTTGCTTTATGACTCTGCATCACACAATAGCAACAAGATAACAACACACTGGTCATTTTTTAACCTGCATCCTGGCTGATACAGCAAAGAAACACAAGAAGACATTTTTGGAAGAAGAGAGAAAGTGATAAAGCAACAGATAAGACGAGTCAACTTCAGACTGACTTTTACTGCCTGGAGAGATCTCTGAGAAGAGACGGGTGAAGATGATGCTGAATTAGCCGTCGTTAGGGGCAACACAGTGAGATCAGTCCAAATAAAACTGGTTGTATAACGGTTTTATTAAATTTTAAACTTACGTTAATTTTTTTTTCATCTATCTAGACGTAGGAAAGCTCCTAATAAAGTGAAAGAAATATTTCAGCTCTTCAGAAGTGTTAAAGGGTTTAAGGAGACGGTGAAGCTTATTTCCTTAACACCTGAATTTTTTTACAATTATATGAAATAAAATGAACAAAGGAAAACATACAACAAGTAATTTATTGTCTGAATTGGAATAAGCAGTGTAGAAAATGGATAACAGTTAATAAAGATAAATAAAAACATAAATGAGAGTGAATTAAAGCAAATTAATTTATAAAATGAATTAATTAGCTATCAAGAAATAAAACAAACATGTAGCAACAGGCATCAGGAAGTTAACACAGGAAACACGGTAGCATTCGACGTCTCCAGTGTTTAACCTTAAAGTCATGATGTTTTCCATCAAAGTCGAGGAAAAGTGGGAAGAGACCGAGGAAGGAAGGGTGAAGGCCAACACTTCACTTCCAAAACAAATAGAAAAAAATGGAAGTTGTATTTGTCCTCATGTTTCCCTCCCACTAAGAACAGGAACCTAAAGGTGTGTCTGTAGCAGAAAACTTCCTCCCTGAGTCCCTTCCTTCTCAGTGTCTGCTAATACTTATAGAAAACAGACTTCTGACGTTTTGAAGCAGTTCAGGATCTTCCAGGTCTGGTTGGTTCCAGCTTTACTTCGACCGCATCGCTGAGAAGTGCAGGAATCCACCGTGAGTGGCAGGAAAAGCTGTCTGAGGAGTTTGTTCCTGCTGCAGGGAGGTGGGGGTGAGGATGGGCGGAGCCTGATCAGACTTACATAATGGACGTGTGCGGCTTCTCTAACCCGACTGAGAGAGGAGGGGAGGGAGGCTGCTGAGGCGACAGGCTCTCCATTTCCCCCTCGCTGCCCTGCACAGCAGGAGACGAGAGCTGATGGTTTATTGATGCTCGGCTTGTGTTCCCGCTGCGGGTCACAGAGAGAGCGGAGGCAGAGTAACAACACTTCTGCTGTTTAGCAGGGGAACTAGAGTGAAAATCCAGCAGTGGTTTGCTGTGTAGGTATGGACATAGCTGCTCTGCACCAGGGTTACTCCAGCAGCATCTACTCGCCTCGCTTCCAGGTAGGACTGTCAGCTTTTTACAGTCCCTGTCAGCAGGGCAGTGACTCCTCCTGAGTGACTTCCTTGATATAGATTTATCTGAGTATCCTTTGAGCCACATTGGGCAATGTTGTTTACATACTTGCTGTGTTGACCAGTCCTCACTTTGGCATCCAGAACGCAGCTGATGTCACACTTCACGCTGTGTTAGTGTAAACAGAAGCATCCAGCAGGAAGCTTCCATGAGAGCTTTTTTTTATTGTATCTGGTCAGGTCTGCAGCAAACACACTGAGTTCAAAGACCTTCCTGTTAATTAGTTATCGACTGTTAATGTATTAGAGCTGCAGTTGCAGAGTTTTAGTCGTGCTATGAGGTGACAGGAGCGATTTCATGCTACGTTTGGAGTCCCGGACTTCTGTTTCCAGCCTGAAACAAGAAGTTTGCTTTAGCTAAAGCTGAAGTATCGAAGATTCTTTGTGTTTTTTTTATTTCTGCTGGATCATCAGAAGTCTATCAGATTTGGTTATTAGTAGTAGTATTATTAGGAGTTCTGCCTTAACAGCAGCTTTTCTGTTGATGAACATGCTATACTTGTTAATTTTATGTTGAAACTCTTAGTAATTAAGATTTATTCGGGCCTGAAGATACTTTTATGATTAAAAATGTAATCTGGTTCAGGAACTAGATGATCATCGCTGGGTCCCGTTCTGTTCTGTAACATGCCAGATTCATGTTGTGGTTGAAATAAACAAAGTTAATTTAATTTCCATGTTAGAAGTCAACTTTCATGGTTCTCGCACTGAAATATGAGGCTAACTGCAGCTTCTGTAGAACTTAATCTTCAGTAAAAGCCTTCAGTTTCTTCCTTTTTTCCCCTCAGGGAGAAAAAACTCTAAGATTAGTAATCCAACTGGATCAACTCCAACCAGTTTTCTGATTTTTACTATACCTACTCACAGCAGCCAGCATCCAGACCTTTTTAACCACGATGCATGCCGGGACGAGAGCGCCGTCTTGTAAGGAATCCCGTTTTCTCCCAGTCACAGCCATCGTTGAGATTTGGTTTTGTTACCAGGAGGAAATGTTTCATTCAGCTTAACTGAGATCTGATACTTAACAAGCTGGTAATGTGTTTAAAAACAGATCCTCCACTAAAAATGACCTGATTTTTGGTGAATTGGTTCAATTAAACTAATTACCTAACACACTAGTCATGTTCATTTTATTTATTTTATTAATTGTGCTTGTATAATATTACTTTATATTCATATATATTTCCATTACTATTTTTATTATTGCCCTCATTAGTTAGTTATTAATAGTTATTCATTATTATAACATGTTATAAGTTATATTTATACTGTAATGTTTTATAATGTATCCCTCTATAGTCATATATGTTTTATTATATTGTTATAAGTCTCAGTTATAGTTATATATGACATAAGGTTAGATTTATTTTATATATATTCCCATATTTATGTGATCTTTTTACTGTTTACACTGGCTTTTCCAAGTGCAGTAACATGTGATCGGATCGTGTCTCTGGAACGTTCTGCTCATCCAGAGCTGCTGAACTGTTTCTCATGTTCAGCAACAATGAAAATAAAGTTTCTGTTGTTACTGACGTCTGTGGTCCGAGTCAAACCACTTCCGTTCCATTCATTCTCTGTACCGCTTCGTCCAATAAGGGTCGCAGGGAAGCTGGAGCCTAACCCAGCGTTTAGCAGGTGAGAGGCAGGTTCACCTGGACAGGTCACCCGTCTATCGCAGGGCAACACAGAGAGACAAACAACCACTCACTCCTAGAGCTAATTTAGATCTAGATCATTTAGAGTCACCAATAAACCTAACATGCATGTCTTTGTACGGTGGGAGGAAGCCGGAGAACCCGGAGAGAACCCACGCATACACGAGGAGAACATGCAAACTGCACACCTTCTGTGTTCCTACAGTTTATAGAAGGAATGACCTTCAGAATCATCACATGCTTCAGCTTTTTCCAGGATCTAAATATAAATTAATAAATAAATAGAATCAGTACTTGAACTCTCCTGACATCATTTATTTTCTATTAAAAAGTTCACAAATTGTCCTTTATAACGTCAGCATGCTTCCAGTTTAGCAAAATTATGTATGCACATTTAAGAGCTGTAACTGGACATTCTTCCTCTTCCTCCGTCTGTCCTCCCTCCTCTAGATCGAGGCTTTGAAGCAGCAGAACTCCAAGTATCAGGAAGAGCTGAGCCTGTCGAAGGAGCGGAGCAGCTCCGAGAGCCAGCGCATCGGAGTCCTCTGCAAGGAAATGTGAGTGTTCTTGATGACTGATGTGTTTTTTCCTGCCTCCTATAAAGGTGACCCGAGCCTGCCAGTTCATCACACTGGTGTTACTCAACTTACCCCAGGGGTCTAAAACTGACGATTAAAATTCCAGCCTGCATTTAAAGCTCTAAATAAATCTGCAGCTGAAGCCAGAGAGCAACACAAACATAAAAATGTCTGATGTGGCATAAATGCTTCTCCATCTGGGAGTCCCCAGAGAGATGCTCCCACTTTAATATGTTATAAACTGTTATGTAAACCCCATAATTAGCCAGAGCACAGCCAGTAAGTGTTTGTGGTTGAGATGCTGGAGGGGGGGTACAATGGACTGTACTCATTATCACAGTCAGAAAGAACACCCCCCCCGATCGATCATGTTTTCCTCTGAACGGTGGAAGAACTCCAGATGCTAATGATGATGAATTCATACTTTTTTTTCATTTTTGGCCCTTCTACTGGCGTTAATAAATGTCTGTAGGTTGCATCAGACTTGACTAAAACGTAGAAAATCCCTTCAGATCCTCGGAGGTCACAGTGGATGGAAAAGAGAGAATGTCTGAATACCTCCATCTCCACCTCCGCATCAGATCTGTGAGCTTGCTCCAGATGTTTGCTGAATATTTTTATCTTGTGATTGTTTAGGTGCCCTCCAGCCGGCGAGGAGGTCTATTTATAGACCTCGTGCTTGTGTGAAGCTGTCATGTGCCTTCTGTATGTGAGTGTGCACACGTGTTTTTCTGAGTCTTCACGTCATCCGGTCACTCCCCCCTTCTTGAGTCATCAGAGCTCTGGCGTCAGAGCTCACATGGCTGAATTATGAAGGTATTAATATGTTATGCATTTCTGAAGCTGGAGTATCAACAGACAAGCCGAGGAAGATGCAGCATCATCCTCTCTGCTGCTTTCTGTGTCTGAATAATTAAAGTATGTCTAAATGGACGAGTCACGTTAAAACTGCTTTTGCTGTTTTCCATCTCCCCACCCTCCTCCTCCTCCATCCTGTCTTGTACTAACAATGTGTTCCTCCATCCTTCCTCTTTCTGCTGCTGTTATGTAATCACTCCTCTCCTCCTCGGACCGCCTGGCTCCAACATGGCCTCCTCTCTCCCTGTGACATCAGAGTGTGTGTTGTCTTAAACAATGTGGCTTTGTGCTTTCCTAGAGAGCAGCTGGAAGCAGCTCACACGTTGTGTGTCTTCAGTGTGTAGGTCAAATCCACACTGGTTTGTGTGTGAAAGCCAGCAGCTAATACCAAAATATTTAATATTCTTTAGATGAGAGCTATCCAAATTATTTTTCTATCAAAAGAAACCATAAGGAATGTGTAACGAGTAACTTGATAACATGCTGCTGAAGTGAACATCACTGAGACCTGATACATGTATCCAGAGCAGGGATCCTGGTCCTCAAGGGCTGGTGCCCCGCAGGTTTTAGAAGTTTCCCTGCTGCAGCACACCTGACTCAGAGCTCGATGTCAAAGCTCTGCATAGTGACCCATCAATTTGAGTCAGGTGTGTTGGAGAAGGTATCATTTAAAACATCTAGAACTGGTCCTTGAGGACTGGCTAAGAGCACAACAGAAACACTGAAGTTGTCCAAAAACTTAAGAAACCGTCACGTAGCTCAAACCTGGCATCTGTTTCTGATGAAGCATCAGGCAGAGAAAATACTGACTGGAAAACATGACCAGAAAACCAGAGCTGCCTCCATAAAACTCTGCACATGAAGGCTGTCCTGCAGAAGATTAATTAATAAATGACTAAAAGAAGAAAAGCTGCATTAAAAAAGAACAAAACAAAGAAAACTGGATGTTAGGACTGGTGGAGGACTGGTGGAGGACTGGTGAAGGACTGGTGGAGGACTGGTGGAGGACTGGTGAAGGACTGGTGGAGGACTGGTGGAGGACTGGTGGAGGACTGGTGGAGGACTGGTGAAGGACAGGTGGAGGACTGGTGAAGGACTGGTGGAGGACTGGTGAAGGACTGGTGGAGGACTGGTGGAGGACTGGTGGAGGACTGGTGAAGGACTGGTGGAGGACTGGTGGAGGACGGGTGGAGGACTGGTGGAGGACGGGTGGAGGACTGGTGGAGGACTGGTGGAGGACAGGTGGAGGACTGGTGAAGGACAGGTGGAGCAGCCATAAAGAGGAGCTGCTTTTCACCAAATTATATTTGACTAATAAAATTGTAGATAAATCTCATTAAAAACTTTTCATGTAAAACATGATTCATTTCAAAGTTTGAATGTTTAGTCCATTCATCATCATCATCATCATCACCATCACCATCAACTTATTTATAGGGTGCGTTAACATCAGCCACAGCTGGAATGAAATGCTGTTTATTTGAGATAAATCAATAAAAGCATAAAAACGACAACATTAAATAATTCAAATTTAGTAAGAATACTAGTCGCTAAACAGACTAAATAAAATCCAACCAATAAAAACTAAATTAAACTAATTAATTCTCTTCAGTGAAGCACTGATATTAATCATAATTCATTAATCATTAAATAATGTTTTTTTCTGCTTAACATTCGTACTTCAGATAAACATCCTAAACCTCATTATTGTTCACAATAATTTAAATACCCGTCCATGTCTGTGGGTAATAATTAAAAACCAGTCCTTATAAAGTATTAAAATGAGGATGTATTAAATGTATTAAAAGTTAGCCTGGAGCCCCGTGATGAGTTTACACGATACCGGCGTAAATTAGAAACCCTTTTCTTTCCCTGATCTATCATTTTTATTTAAAGTAACTTCTGGTGAACACACCAGAAAGGGGAGGATGATGAGGTTCTTAGTTCTGATCTTCCTACCAGTGTATTTTAAAGGTTATTTTACAGCTGTCAGCACGAGGACAGCTGTAATCAGCAGTCAGGCCCATCAGCTGAATTACCGCGAGCGTTTCTTTCCGCGTCACGCTCCATAAGTTAAAAAAGTGTCTCCATATTGTCATTTTTATTTTGTAATTAGAATTTTGTTCTTTTATATAGACCAACAGAACATAGATGACCACAGAGTACTAAAGAGTAGTAATAATTCAGGACAATGGAAAACAAACCAGAACAAGACTAACTGGTCACAGAGAACAAGGTACATGGAAGAGAGAAAGGAGGAAAAAAACATACCGGACGTATCATCTACCCTGGTGCAGGGGTGCCCAAGTCAGGACCTAGAGCTACTATCCTGCAACTTTTAGATGCGTCCCTTTTCCAGCACACCTGGATGAAACAAATGGCTCGTTGCCAGGCCTCTGCAGAGTTGAAAAACATGGATGAATTCAGACATTTAATTCAGGTGTGTTGGAGAAGAGTTGCATCTAAAAGTTGCAGGAGGGGACTCGAGGACTCGAGGAGTGCCCAAGTCTCAAGGACCGGACTAGGGCACTCTGCCCTGGCGGATAATGTGCATTATTCAATAGTAAATTTCTATCTGAATATATTCAACAAATGCCAGGGGTCACCAGTGAAGGAAAGGACGTTTTCCCACTTAACTTGAAATTTATTTGTATGAACTGAACTAATTCTTGGGGAGGCCAAAAGGCTGTTCAAGTGAGGTAAAGGACTAAAGGATAATACTACCATCATATAGGTCACCCAGGACAAGGATGCCCCTAATTATGGGTTGAATTTGAGCTTAAGAGAAATTCTTCTCCATATTGCATATTTGTAAGTATAGGATGAGTTTGAGCCTCATTAGACAGCGTGGCTATGGCAGAATGGAGAGGAGGAAGACTACTGCATCATGTGATTTCAGTACGAAGCCATGGAGGGGCACCTTCTGGGAAGACTCCAGTAAACAAGGTGTCTAGGGCTGAAGGCGTAATAATAGCAAATTTCCTAAGCCCACCCTGGTCTATGGGCTCTGTAGCTTAAATAGCTTAAGCTGGGATGTTTGCCATTCCAGAAGAATCAGTTGTAAAGCCTCTGAAAATATTTAAAATATTTTAGTGGTATTTTGACTGGAAGCTCCTGAAGAATGTTATTAAATTTGGGAACACAGGTCATCTTTAGAACGCTGGCTTTCCCCCCCAATGACAAACTTCATGTTCTTATTAAAGCTGTGTAATAGCACTCCACCCTTTTCTGGTTGGGGACCATGGTTTTTTTTTTATCTCAGTCTTCTTCAGACCATTCTCTGTAAACCCTAGAGATGGTAAAATCCCAGTAAATACTCAGACCAACAACTATGCTACGTTCAAAGTCACTTAAATCCTCTTTCTTCCTCGTTCTGATGCTCAGTTTAAACTCGTCTTCACCACGTCTACATGACTACATGCTGCCCTGCGATTGGCTGGTTGGATATTTGTGATAACAAGTTATTGAACATGTAAATCTGATAAAGTGGACGATGAGTCTGCTGTGCATACCAAATGCATATTTATCCTGTGACATGTTCACAAGCTGCTCTGCTACAAAGATCTTCCAGTTCAAATGCACAAAACAGCCAGAGTTTTCTGGCCATGCAGGGGAGATGTATGTTTTTATGTTCTGATATGAGGAGCAAGATCATTCACTATAATAACAGAAACCAGGTCCTTGAAGTCTAAGTGGAACTGTGTGAGTGTCTACTGCTTCCTCCGACATCCATGAAGATGTGTAGAAACTATTAAGTAGACACGAGTCGAGTTGTAGCAGCTGTGTTGTATTTGTAAATCTATTCATTGGAGATGGGTGGACCCTGGCAGAGCAGCGATGTTTCATCTGGAGAGTCTTCATCCAGAATAAAAAATAATAAGTGTATTCTCCCTCCCAGGCTGCCAGCTGCCTGTTGGCAGGGTGGAGGAAGCTGTAGAGGCAAGATGAATGTGATTATACAGCAGGCGGCTAAACGTTTCACCCAAATGGTGTTATTAGTCACACGTAGCTTCAGAGTTCTTCCTCTGACACAAATCCTGAGACTGACCCACATGGAGCTGAGCTCAATATCCCCAGAAAATCATTTGGTTCCAGCTTCCAGAAATATCCGGATTCATAAATTCCCACTTATCACGGCTGTTTGTCAGTCTACACGCAGTCACATGTGCAGACAACAGCCTCCACTTTGTGTTATTTTATGATGGTTTGCTCTCCCAAATGACTTAAAATGAGCCTGAATGGGATTATACTGACTCATCTTTACTCACGTTGTCCTCAACAGTGAGGGGAAACAACGCTCCCCAAGTAGTCAACAGAGTTTGCGTTTCAACCAGCCTTTATAGTAATGCTTCACTAAACTTTACTCGTTTATCAAACTCACACTTAATCCCCTAAAAACCCACCTGTGTTCCTCAAGTTTTAGCAACAGAAAAACCTCTCAAGGCAAAAAAGTGGCTCCTCCGTGACTCCAGACCTTTACTCTGAGGTGTAGTTGGGTTCACCTTCATCTCCACCCGTCATCTGCTCACACTGTCCTTTTTCTGCTGCACTATGCAATGTCCAGTCACTACACTGGGCTTTTTCAGCTGAATGTCATGTAACCAGCAAAAGATGAAGCTAAATTACACAAGGCTGCACATAGTAGAAGTACAGAGTGGTCATTTTTAACTAGTACTTTATATTTCTTGTGTAGACAGAGTCGTTGCTGCATCGAATCATTTAAAATAAGCACCACTCTCTGCAAATAAATATTTAGCTATGAAATGTGTCCCTCCCCTCTCACCCGTCATCTGGCACAATCCCATGTTCAAAATGAGTTAAAAACACATCAAGTCTCCTGCATGGAGACAGACAGAAGCAAGCCGCCTTTTTACTGGCAGCTCCCTCGTGACCTTCGACCAGATTCACCACACCTACAATGTACCACACTGCCATCATTTCCAGTATTTACCGTTAACGGAAGCTGGAAAGGACAAAAATTAACAGCTAATTTCAACAATTCCCACCCTCTGTTACAAAAACTATGCTCTCTTCAACTCCAGAAAAGTCTCCCACATATATAAAATCTATTTTCACGTCATAATTGCTCTGTAATATTTACAATAAATAGATGGACATCAGACTTAAATCAGCAGGTAGAAAAAAAAAATCTTTTCAGTGTCCTGTAAAACTAAAATCCAACAAATCCAGATTAAGGTTCTCCACAGGAAACACATCGCTGCTCACAAAACACACAGAATGGGTTTTACCGACGCCAGCCCTTCACTCAGTACCTCTCACACAGACAATTATTTCCACGTTCTGGTTTTACAGCCCAGTGCTGCGGTTCTGGTCGGGGTCATGAGGACACAGTCCAGGATCCTGGTGTCCCACAATCCTCGGCTGTCAAATTACTGAGACTGATCATCACTGGCCACACCCAAACACCTCCAAACAGAGGTGGGAGATTGTGCTATCATCAAGTCATCTCCATGCCATGAATTAGTTCTGCCCAGCCATTGAAGCAGGTGATTCCAATCAACCAGCCCAGTGAACTAACCTGCGCTGATTGGAATCTCCCACCTCTGCTAGAACCTATTCTGGGCCAGAGGAATGACAGCATCCAACCCAGATAGCGTCATCCAGCTCAGTGATGGTTGGATAAGTCTGACCTGCCTCCTACTTCCTGTCAGTGTGATCTTGTCCAGAACTGATTTTAGTAAACCCTTACAGTAGATAAAGGGAATATTTTTATGTTTTCTACTCTATTTTATTCCAGGTTTCCTGTGTGCCTTGTCTCAGCCTCATCATGTTCGCTCTGCTCAGAAAACTCTACCACCACAGTGAAAGGTGAGCTATTGACCCCTATTACAAATGAATAAATACGTATGTCAGATATTGTCCTGTTTGATGAGAATGATGTATTCTTTCAGCTGACAGGACCTCCTACTCTCCTGTTGTCCAATGGAGGGTCATGGATGCAGCCAGAGATGGAGGATGCATTTTACAACCTTTAAAAAGAACAAGAGAGTTTTAGATCCCACTCTAGAAGACAAGAGGAGAGAGACAACCCAGAGTAGAGGAGATGAGGAGCTACAGAAACATGTGACTATGGCAGCTTCCTCCAGATACCTGACAGACAAACACTATGTGATGAGAAGGCCTCTGTTTTCTGAGGGACCACATGAATCTATCTTAAAGATGACAGCGAGGCCCTCAGAGGAGGTGAGGAGGTTCTGATGATGATGTGTTTGTTCTGATTGGATCTGTAGAGGAACA
>JBAFTA010000021.1:2139586-2159001 GCA_036919975.1 Melanotaenia parkinsoni
ACATGTCAGTCCTGCCATCCACAGATAAAACATGTCAGTCCTGCCATCCACAGATAAAACATGTCAGTCCTGCCATCCACAGATAAAACATGTCAGTCCTGCCATCTTCACACCAAGAACAAAACGCACCAAGAAGCTTTTCACATTGGCTCTGTTGGTCTGTCCAACCAGCCTGTCCAGCTTCTTATTTCTGGTGCTTTGCAGCATGTGTAGATCAGCTGTAGACCCCAGCTAGTATCCAGGATGGGTTCTTCCAGTGTTCTACGTGGGACATATAGTCTGTCCAGCTTCATGCTTTTGGATGGTGTTCTAAAGCAGAAATCCTCAGCTTCGGTGTGGACTTTGCTCATAATAAGTCATGTAACACATAAACCATCTTAAGGACACGGTAACACGATTAAAAAACTGTATTTATATCAGAGACTTAAAAAAAACTCACTTGTATGCGCTGTCCATGGTCCTGAACTCTGAAAAACACTGGAATTAAAAGTTCATCTGAAAACTGAAGCATCGGGTAAATTATGTGGAGATCCTCAAAAGTAGTTCAGAGTTTAACTGAGCAGAAAGGTTCAGATCCGGGGTTTCTGTAATATTTCTACATGTTAGGCATGGCCTGTAGTGATGGTGTGAATGTGTTGTGGAGTCATGATTCATTACTGAAAGCCCAGTTTAACAGCTAATTTGGGAGTACTGCCATCTGCTGGTGACTCGATGTACAGCAGTCCTGTGATTTTACATGTGAGTTACGTAGCCGTGGATCTGAACTGTACACATAATGAGCCAAGTCCTACGGTAGAAATGAATCTGTGCTGAGTGTGATATATCAATAAAGTAACATTGTATAGAAACCAAGTACATCAGTAAAGTTATAGCTTTAGGTGTAGCCATTTGTTTATTTATTTTTTGGAGATATGTCTAAACTGATGATGTCCTTGGCTTTTTTTGGTGCTCCTCTTTCAAGTCAGTGCTGTCAGTCAATCTCCTGCACGTAATAATGTGGAAATCAGATCATGCAGAGCACTTCTGCATCTCCCACCGCGCTCTATGCAACTCGAATCAGGCCAGTCTCGTAATTTAAGACCAATGAGACCTCGTTTGTCTTTCGTCGCGTGATATTCAGAAAGATAATACAGGCCTGGACATGGACATGCTCCCTTTACTGGACACAGGCTTCGGAGCCAGTGTAACGTCACTAGCAGGCTGCACCTGAACATCATTTCTTCATCAGAATGAGCTGATCGGTTTTACTTGCAGAACCAGCCACTCTTTGTGTGTGCATGGATTGATTCCTCACACTAATTAGCACGTATTGCCCTCAGTTCTTCACCACAGATTATGGCTAACAGGAGATTCACTAACATGATGAGCAGCCCAGAGTGTTCGTGCAGGCCGGTTGGGTGGTCCGCCTCCTGCTGTGAGGAAGTTCAACAGCAGCCTGAACATAATAAGCTCTCTACACTGTCTCTGATGCATGAACTGCAGTGTTTTTATTTAACTGGAATAAGCCCCATCGTGATTAGATATGATGTGTGTATAGTTTTATTTTAGCGATGTTAAGAGATGACAGATAACGGTGACACAGGTATCCCGACCTGCCTGTCTTAAATATATCACCTCTCTTTTCTCTTTGTGTCCTCCCAGTGAGGAGCTGAAGCTGGCCTCCCAGAAGTCTCAGCGTTTCGATGAGGTACTGACCTTTTCAAATTTTATGTTACATAAACTTAATCCTGTTATAGATCGTGGGTTTGTTAAGCCACAAATGGTGGCATGGAGCATTTTGACCTCCTGCTGTGACTCAACTCTCCCAGCTCAGAGGGCTTTAGTCTCTATTTAAACACTTCTATATTTGTGTGTTTGCTTTGCAGCACAACGAGGACCGCAACAGTCAGCAGCCAGACATGAAGACCAGGTAAGAGGCTGAGCACGGTCGGCTTTACATGTCTGACTTTACATTTAGTAACTGATTATTAGCAGATGACTCTTTAATTCAATAATTCTTTAATTAATATTGAAAAAAATATATATTTTACAGTTAAAGGTCCTTAAATGTTTAGTTGACCCTGTAGAAAAATAAAACCTCAAGAAAACCTGCAGATTTGCTTAAATGTATACTTTTTTTCCTCTTATTGAACAACCCAGCAGCTGATTAGCTGTTGCAACATGCTGTGTACTGGTTGATGACTTAACTAACTGTGCATGTGTGAAAACATTGTTATAAAGGGAGGTTGTGTCCTCTTATTTCCCGTGTTTATGCTAAAGATAGAGCAGCTTATCATCCGCATATGTTCAGACTGAACAAAGTGCTTGTGTTTGAAAGAAAAAGTGCTCGTAGGTTTGAACTGTGGGGTGAAAAGGAGACACAAATCTAAAGAACACTAATAGATGCTCGTGTCAGTCGTATCTGAGGCTGAAGGAAATGTTCTGACTGCAGGCTGATGATGCTGTCAGGAGAGTTTGTCGCAGCATAATCTGAATGAGTTTTTATGTGTTTTTTTCTCCCTCTACATCTCTTCATCCTGCCGTTGTTCAGTTTTATTTTAAGCCCTTTTTAAAACCTGGGAATAAAAACAGCAGTGATGATTGCTTCAGTGCCAGAAAGAGAAACTTCTGCTCAGTCATCAGAGGTTTAAGTCTCACCGCCTCCACACTGCAGCGACTTGAGTTGAAAGTGAATGTTTAATAAGTGGAGATGATGGACGACAGTCAAGGATCAAAGCATGTGGTGTAGATCAGAGCGACGGAGCTGAAGTCAGAGGGATTGAAAATGAGCTTCTGTGGTTTCAGACTGAGGGAAATGAAGATGTTGTGTTTCTACAATCAGAGCAGAAATAAGAGATTATTCTTCAAATAGATGAAATATGACAAGTTTAAGCTCGAATTAGAATTGTTTATCTTGTGTTTAAACAAAACAGAGAAACCATCAGTAACCAAGATGCAGAGGGGGAAGTAAACTTCCAGAAATCTACTGGAGCCCTGATCTCAGACAAAGACCGGGAATTGGAAATTCTGAGGAATGAGGTACTCACACCTTCCTCATCATTCCGGGAAACTCTCCCTTCATCCTGATAAATCTCGGGTGTGTGAAGCGTTCGTCTGTCTTCTCCATGCCTGCAGATTGCAGTGCTGCGAGGAGAAAACGCCGTGGCCAAGACGCTGCAGACTGCCGTGGAGACGCTGGAGAAGGACAAAGCTCAGCTGCAGGGTCGGGTTCACAGTCTGGAGCAAAGGCTGATGGGAAATCAGCACCGGGACGGAGAAGACAGGGAGGCTCCGCCCTCAGGTCGGGAGATATTTCTCAGACAGCAGATGAAACATGTTTGTTGGCTTGCTTTCTGACTGATGCTGCACCCATGCAGGTGATGCAGCTCTGGAGCAGCTGAGGGAAGAGAAGGAGTTTGCTGAAGGACAGGTGAGACCCCACAGATTTGTTTCAACCTGCTGACATCACCAGACTCATCTCAGGTGTTGTCATGTAAGTGACGATGTTTGTGTTTGACTCCATCAGATCAACTTCCTGAACAGTGTGATTGTGGACCTGCAGCGCAAGAACGAAGAACTGAAGATCAAGCTGAAGAAGCTGGCGCTGGCTGAGTTCAACGGCAACGACGGGACGGATGGGTAAAAAAAACTCTAAAAAATCATTTAAACCTGCAGATTCAGCCAAATTTTAACCTTTAATCTGCTAAGCAAGACGCCAAGCTTTCAGGGTCTTTGTCTCTCACCCCAAACCTTTTAAAACAGTCCTTTAATTAGCTTTTCAGGAGTTTCTTATTTCATCTGGGACAGGTGAAGCTGATGAAGTGGACGATGAGTTCACACCAAAGAATTCTGTTTAAAAAGACACATCCGACAGACAGAACAGTCCGATTAATCATTTTAAAATTTATATTGTGTGAACTGATCAGGGAGTTAGAAAATAAAAGAAACAGTAAAAGTGGTTTAAGGATAAAACAGGAGTTTTTTATAGCTGCTTTGGGTGTTTTTTTATGGGATCTTTGAGAAAAGATAAACAGACTTCATGTTTCTGCTGTCTCTCCTAGGTTTGAAGAAGGGATGTTGAGGAAAGAAAAGAAGGCGACTCCCCGTCTGTTCTGCGACATCTGCGACTGCTTTGACCTCCATGACACAGAGGACTGCCCCACTCAGGCTCAGAGCCCAGACTCGGTACCTCACACCACTTATCACGGCAACCCAGCTGACGAGAGGCCCTACTGCGACATCTGCGAGGCTTTTGGACACGCCACAGAGTCGTGCAATGATGATCAGACCTTCTAAAGCATTTTAGTCCCTTCTCTTTCCTCCCCAGATATATTTCCCCACAGTCCAGCCCGACATCCCTGACTGAGACCCACAGAGTTTTCCATAATGTATTTTTATACGGTATTTATGCATATCACCAGTAGTTACTGTTGTGATCTAAACCTTTCCCTTAAGAAGAACTTTTCTGATTATAATGCAGAATAATCGTCCAAATATGCCGCTTTGGTGCAATATTGATGTTTCTAACAGCCAGTCTGTCCTCAGCACTTGTAGCTTTTAACGTGTGTGGTTTGTTTCTAAAATAAGCACATGTGATGTTCCACACGTCTGTTTTGGGCTGTGTTTGTTGTTGGCAACAAAAGTGATGCAAAAACAACGTAAGCACAGTTCAAACTGAAGGGAAATTTAAGGTCTCTACCTTTACACCCTTCTTCACCATCACATTCCTCCGTCTGGAAATCAGTCAGGGTGATGCTGCCACAAAATACAAAACAGACTGTTCGAGGATGTTTGGAGGACCTTGGTCCAGTGTTTCAGCTTAAATCTGAGAGTTAGGATCACTAAGGACAACATCATAATCCTTGTCATTTAAAATGATTAACGCTCAGTTTAGACCTTGGAAATTGTAGTTCGAGGATGCTGAAGACAAAGTTCACAGGCTGACCTGCAGATTTTCCACGTAGCTGAGTTTACTTAGTTCTGGTATACCGTTTTTCTTTATTAAATATCTAATCATAATCAGATGTTATACATCTGCTGCAGCTGTCAAAGATTTGTAAATGTTTTCCAGCTTCAAATACATCGTATTTTGACATATGTTGGATCAACTACTGTTTCCAAGGTCTGAGGCTTTCAGTGTTGCCAGGTCTGCTTGTTATAAGCGACTTCGGGCTTGTTTTTCTGTTGAGGATTGAGGATCTGTCATAGTTGATAATGAAACAGTTTAATTTTGTAATTTATGTCTTAACTTTTAGTAGCCAGTGATTGTTCTTACAGGGAAATAAGCTAGCACTGATTCAAAGAGGATAGTCTGTAGTGGGACTGCTGTAGTTTAGGTGACAGGAACTCACCCAGATTAAACTATAGGAGCCGCTACTAACTTAATTTTGCACTTTCCACTTTAGAGCTTCAACATTCAAGATACTTGGAGTAACTTCGTGATGACAAAGTTATTTAAAAGTTATTTAGTTAATATTCTTTACTGCCCTTTAAATCTAAGCTTTGACATTTGGTAATTGTGCTTATTTATTTTGAGAATTAAAGTGCTAATGCTCTTAATCTAAATATAAGTATTGTGATTCAAGTGGAAAGTCACACAAGTGATTCCAAGAGTACTGCTCTACTAGAAACAGCAGAGCTCAAACATCACTTTATGATGTAGATATTTAATTTGCACCAAACACATGTAGTCTGTACACAGTTCTGGTGTCATGTGTAACCCAATTTGACTGAAAAAGAGTTTTAAAAGCACAAAAACACTTTTATTAAATAATAACTGAAGTAAATGCTAACACAAATGTTAAGCTTGTAGCTAAAATTCACAATGAAATAATTATGTAGTGTAATTTTTTAAAAATGTATTCTTAAAGTAGTGATGCTGCATGTTTGTGTGGTAACAGCTATGATCAAGTTTGCTCATCTTAGCACAAAGTCTGAAAATGGAAACAGCTAGCCTCAATTTATCCTGGCATAATTAACACAAAGAATATTGGCACTTTCTACACTTTGTTTTAATTACAGACACACATTTCTTTAATGAGTGAACTTCATAGACATAATGGAAGACAGAAGCTAGCTTTTCAGCTGTTTCTTGGTTAAGCTAAGCTAACAGGCTACTGTCTGGCTCAGCTAAGCTAGGCTAAGCTAACAAGTGTCTGTATTTGGCCTTGTATTTAATCTAGAAAGTGGATAAGCAACTTTCCTAGAATGCCAAACTTTTCCTTTTGTTAACCTTCTGTAGCAACATGTATTCGATCTTGTTCTAAAGCACAGTTTACATGATATTAAATATTCCTTTGTATTAGTCTGTATAATAGTGATGAAACTAACAGCTGATACTCATTAGAAAATGCTAACCAGAAGCACCTTCCGGTGTGTGTGTGTGTGTACACAGTGCCATGGAACAAAAAAAGATTACTTTTACTTCTACTACAGTTTATTTTTCTGCCCGTTAAAAAGACGTTTGGGGAGGTTTGCACTCCAGGGATAAAACTGCCCATTTGTAAAGACTTTAATTGTTTATAAGTGATGCGTCTAATTATTAGTGTAATGTTTTATATGTGACAGCTTCAGACACCATGTTGGTTTTAAAGCATTTTACAGATTTTGATGTTGTAAAACATGTTTTTCTATGTACTGTAAACTGTCCACTTTAAATACCAAGAAAATCTTCTCTCGTCATGTTTTCAATTTAGACCATGGACTGTAAAAAGTTTTATAGTCTGTTCTTTAGACATCAAAATACATCTGAAGATGTGCACAAAAGCACAGATTTGCTGTTGAATCTAGATTCATGAGGCCAAACTGCTGATTGACTCATTAAAGGAAATATGAGTTTGTGTCACTACAATTTCAGTTTAAATGTAGATGTATAAACTTTATGTTCTCATCAATGTAAATGTATTTATATCAAACGGTAACAACAAATTGAAATGTACATTTTAAATATAGATTATGTAAAATATCCATAATTTAGCATTTTGTAAAAACCTCTCACAGGGGCTGGATAAGTACATGAGAAACGTGGTATTGAAATGACAAAAGGAAGATTGTGTGGTGGGAGCAACCATGTATACACAGCCTGATATGATCAATTTGAAAGAATTTCAATTAAACAAATCTGCTTTATTTCTTCTAATTACATCTTAACAGCTTACCGTTCACACTGCTTCACTAACACAAATTAATCTTGATGTGTTTAATCACAATTCCTTTAAATTAAAGTTTAAAATATGAAATGTGATCAATATGAAGGACATTTGCTTTAATCCTCATCTGTGTCAAAAACTTGGTTAAACTGCGTCTTTGCAAAGTTTTCATAACTTGTAAAAATGCTGCTTTAAAAAAAAAAAAAAAAACCATTCACACATCGAGATGGAAGAGGACATCAGTTTTATAGCCGTGCATATCATTTTAAAAATGATCCATATTTCTAAAGCAGAAACTTTTATTAATCTTACCTGTATTTGAGGAGTACGACTCCTTAAAATGACCTCTCATCAAACTTCACTGAAGCATCTTAACTTCCATTATTGGGTCAACTGGGAGGTGTAATATGGATTTCAGCAGAATGTTGCAGAGGTGATTGTCCTTATAATATAAATATTACACACTATTCTTGTAGCTTTAAAAACTCATTTGCCATAGTAGGAATCAGATTAAGTTTTAGATGTAACTGAAATATTAAAAAGGTAAACGGGATCCATCTGACCTCCGCCTGGACTACAACAGATCTGATCATTCATAGAAACGAGAGGTTATTTTGAATCTGATGGCAGCAACACATCCTTTAAAACAGTGATCACCAAATCCGGACCTCTTGAGCCAGTGTCCTGCAGGTTTTCAATATGTCCATACTGCAGCACACCTGACTCAAATAATGGATCATTAAGAGGCTGGTGTAGACCTTGACTATTTCATTTGAACCAGGTGTGTTGCAGCAGGGATGCAGTGAAAACCTGCAGGAAACTGGCTCAAGAGGTCCGGAGTTGGTGATCCCTGCTTTAAAATGTTGGAACAGGAGCAAGAAAAGGCTGGAAAAGTAAAAACAACTGGAAGCTCAGGAACATGACGGGGTATAAAAGGAGCATTTCAGAGGCAGAGTCTCTCAGATGGAGAAGGTTTAGAAAAACTAATAACTGAACTGGCCTGCCTCTAGTCCAGACCTTTCACCAATACAAAACATCTGGAGCATCTTGAAAGCAGAAATCCAGCCACTGGTCTCCTCACTTCCCAGATGTGTGCAGACAGATGTTAAAAGAAGGGATGCTGCTCAACGCTAATCGTCACCCTGGAACTACTTTTATTCATTCATTCTCTGTACTGCTCAGTCCATTACGGGTCGCGGGTAAGCTGGAGACTTTCCCAGCTGTAACATGGTACACGCTGGACAGGTCCCCAGTCCATCACAGAGACAAACAACCAGTCACACACACACACACACTCCTAGGGAGAATTTAGAATGGCCACTTAACCTAACATGCATGTCTTTGGACGGTGGGAGGAAGCTGGAGTACTCAGAGAACCTCACGCATACATGGGGAGAACATGCAAACTCCACACAGAAAGCCCAACAGACCCTAGGTTTAACCCCCCACCCCCCGAGACTCCACCCAGCGTCCTTCTTGCAGTTAGGCTGCGGTGCTAACCACTACGCCACCGTGCAGCCCTGGAACTACTTTCCTCACATGAATAATGAACCCATGTTTTCCACGAAATGTTAAAATGTCTCAGCGTCAACATCTGATATGTTGTTTATGTTCTACTGGGAATAAAATGTGGGTTAATCCGATTCTGTTGCTATTTAGATTTTACAGAGCATCCCAACTTCTTCTTCTTCTGTAAATCAGACGTATCCTGGAACAATTTCCTCTCCAACAAACACCAAACACAGAAAAAATTTTGTGACTTTTATTAAGAAAACAAAACCATTGGACATGGTAAAAACCAAGCACTACTGATGGAATAAATAAGTCAAACCAAACCATAAATCTGTACAAGATCTAAAGAAAAACAAAATGGTCCCAAGGGAAAAAAATACAAGATTTTTTTTCTTATTATTTTTCTTTTTACACACAGTTATGAGCAAACTATAAGCAATTGGCTCAATTAGGTGAAAGCTACAACATAAGTGAGATATTTTAACTGAGTGTACGTAATGCTGTTTATAACTGTTAATGTCAATACGATAGCATTTTAAGTTCCAGCTCTGCTGGACTGGGAATGAGGTATATGCTAATCCATTCTCTAACTGAGACAAAGTTTTTCTTTTCTCTCCATCCATGCAAATGCTGATTTGTTGAAATCTGATCAAGTAATTCTGTGTTGTGATGAATAGCCCCAACATGTGATGAAGTCATTGGTTTGCAGTGATTCAATTGATTTCAATCTGTATCCACATTAAATATTGAACGTGTTTGTACATTAGAGGTTGCAGGTCTGAATCCCTACATTCAAGTTAACCGCACAAAACCAGGAGCTTGATGCCACATGTATGGATTCAGCCAATGGACAGCACCTTGAAGGAGGACTGGAACCAAATGTTTGAGCTAAGACTGGACCATCCGCAGTGAGCTACACTAACATCTGTAGGTCAGAGATAAGTAGTGATACACGAGGACTTACGGAAAGGGACAGTCTCAGAAACATGTCTGTTTCTGCCTCAGTCGGACCAGCTGAAGCAGAAACAGACCAGTCCGGTTCTGATGGAAGAGGGTTGATGATGTTAAAATGTTCCAGAAGAGAGACTTCTGGGTAGTGTTCAGATTCCAGTCTACAACAGTTTTAAAGGAACAGTACGCATGTTTACTTTCTTGCAGGAAGCAGAGCGGACTGATGCTTCTACGTCGGCTCTCGAGCAAACATAATCGGTGGTTATTACTGGCTTTCGGTGCAGAAAGGACACCAAACATGACCAGGATGAAATCAGAAAACTTAACGGAGCATGGGGACGGTGCAGTCTGGGTGCAGAGACTAATTCAATTCTTTAAAATAAGACAGAGCACCATCCTAATGGAGGATGTGCTCTCCCATGTATGTTCCAAGAAATTAGTCAAGCACTGATTCCTTGTAGTTTCTGTAGGAGTTTTAAAAAGTAAATAATTTGTTTTGTGTTGAATTAAAACAACAAATCTGAGAAGCTGAGAATTCTGTGCATGACTTCTTTTTGACAGAAATAAAGCCAGAGATGTGAATGGACTGGAGCTGGAGAGCAGCAGGTGTGAGGAGACTCTTTCCAGCTGCAGCTACAGATGTTTCTGACAGAAAATCAGCTATAAAATGTAATGATTACAATCTGCCAGCACAGGACAAGATGTTGGTACCAGAAGCTTTCTGGCTTCTGTTTGGACTCAACGTTGTCATGATTTAGGATGTTTTAAAACTCTTATTCCTGCTCTCTAATGGAGCAGCGAATCTTGATCTAAAATCAGCTGCAGGGTTTTAGATCTTTGGACAGAACTGGGTTATTTGTTTCCAGCTTCCGGGCTCCTGGGGTTGCTTCAGATCTGATGTGACGGAGGTGTCAAACTTCTCGTTTACTCCCAGCAAGAAAGCAAATATTTCCAGTGCTGTTCCTTTTACTAAAAGCCATCTGTTGTAGTAGGATATAAATATGGGATGAATGAATTAGTGACGATTATAAGGCAAAAAATAAACCAAACATGGCACCAAAATTGTAATTCAAAACCAGCTTGACCTAAAACATAAATGAACTGTAGCAACTCAAGGCACGCCTCCAGGACCTACGCTAGCCACACCCATCTTCACTACTTATCCAGGAGTTTATCTCGACCAGTACCATCATCGTCTACTACCAACCACAAGCTAATTCACTTTAGAAAACACATGAATGGAGAACTTTTCATGGATAGAGAAAAAAGACGTCCACTACAGCAGCAAATCTACCTGTGATCGATTGTGACAAACCATAACAGTGCATTGACCCTCCTGAGAAAAAAACCCTAAACATTTCCTAAACAAATAGAGAACATTAGTCTAGCAGGAGGCGGATCGGGAGGGTTGACGTGACGTGGTCTTAGGGCTGAGGTTCCCCCCGCAGCCGCTGATCTGAGACCGGGTTAGCCTGTTGAGTTATCCTGAGCTAAACCTTTAGCAGAGAAAAGATCTCACAGCAGCGTCTGCGGTCGAACTCGTCCTGATCTCAGATCCCCAGTGTTGAGTCACAGAAGCAGGTCAGGGTCTGTGGTCTGGCCTGGTGGCGGCTGGGCTGAGCTGACAGCGCCCCCTGCTGGCTGCAGAGGGGAATGGCAGCATGGGCTCGGCGCTTCTCTTGGCAAAAGTTTGAAGGACTGGAAGGAAGCACGGAGGGGACCAGTGAACAGAGGTAATATCCATTCTCCCTCTGTGGCAAAGGAGTGTTCAGGGAGGGGTGGGGGCAGCCATCATGGAGGGAAACGTCCATTCTCCCTTCGATTTTGAAGAGTTTGGGTGGAAGAGGTGGGGGGGGGGGGGTGGGGGGGGGGGAGGGATGAGTGTGAGAAGAGAGTTGGTGTGTCCATTAGCCCTAAATCATCTAGAGTAAATGGAAGGAGGAAGGGAGGGAGACGGGAGGGCGAAGGAGAGAAATGACTCAGCCCCAAACATTTAACTCTCCTCAAAGTCCTGAGACGAGGACTCCAGTTTGCTCTTCTTGCTGGGTGGGGCCTCGTCCTGTAGGTCCTACAAGCAAGAAGAAAAACAAACGTTACATGATGAGACGACGGATCAGCTGTGTGCTGAAGGATTTTTGGTAAATGGTTTGTACTTTTATAACTTTTATCCACAGCGCTTCACATGTTCGTCACACTCACCCATTCACACACACACACACACACATACACACACTGACGGCAGAAGCTGCCATGCAAGCCGCTCAACCATGACCCATCAGGAGCAATTAGGGGTTTGGTGTCTTGCTCAGGGACACCTTGGCATGAGCTGGCCGGGCCGGGATCGAACCAGCAACCCTCAGGCTACAGGACGACCACTCTACCCACTGAGCTCAGTGGGTCTGGCCATTTTGTCTTGGATAATATTCCAGGATTAAATATTCAGTTATGTTCCACATTAAAGTCCTCATATTCTAAAGCAGTGGTTCCCAACCTGGGGTCCAGGACCCCAAGGCGGTCCCTGAGGCTTTGAACATTCAGAGCCATTTTGATTAATGTCCACACATTGTCCCTATTTTAAGAAAGAAAAAGGTTATATGTTGTTATTTAACAGGCGTTTATGAATACATTATGCTGAAAATCTCACTTTTAAAACATATTAAGCACAGTTTCAGCACGGGGTCGGGCAGGGGGTCCATGGCTTTTTAGTATTTGCATAAAAGGAATCCCCGATGAAAACCGGTTGGGAAGCCAGCTCTAAAATACAGCATGGATCCATCTCTGCAGGTCTCCCTGTACAGAATACTTCCACATGATCTGATCCAGAATGACGGGAATCTGAAACTGGAACAGCGCTAAATTCCACGCGATGAAAATAACCACCTGGGTTCTGTTCTATCGTACTAAATATTAAAACTGATTTTAATTAAATTCACATAGTTTTAGGAAAAGTCAGGGACCAGCAAGGCGTCATGATTTTGACCGTTTCATCTATACAAAAACATTTAGCACGGATATGTTGATTACTCCAGATTTAACCTGAAGATAAAGTCAGACGTGCAGATGAGAGAACAGCAGCTTTTCCCTCATTTTAATAAACATTCTTTGTTTTTGTTGGTCATTTGTATGATGTACATTGAGGCAACTAAAGCAGTATCCCCTTCAAATATTGTTTTAAGAAAATCAGCAGCTGGTTTCGGCCATCGGCCCTAAAAAATCCATCGTGGTCGATACCTAGAGTCGACATAAAGTAGTGTTAGGCCATTTCTCTTTTAACTTTTGTCTGGAGTGTGAATGCTGATCCTTAATTAAATTAAAACCAGAAGTCAGGCGCTGGCCGGCGTTTGGTCCAGGAGGAAGAGTTCCTCTCACCACACTGCTCTGTGTGCACATCTGCAAAACTCGTAAAGTCCTCTAAACTCCTTTCCTGCATCTGTCGGTGCAACAAAAGCCCCTGATGAAGAAACTGATCTGTGCTGCTGGTAAAGGTCAAAAGCTCCTCGGGGAGCCTTTAATGACTGAGTGTTGGAGGTGCTGGTGGGCAGCGCGACAGTAAAACAGAGGCGATCAATCATCTAATTAAGGAGGTAATGGTAGCCATCGTCATCCGCAGCCTGTCCCAGAGACACAGAGGACTTGATAAAACGGAGCGCTGGGACAGACGTGCATCGAGGACAGCATGTCCACACCATCGGTCCTTCAGTGTGAAGCTATAAATATCCTTCTACATTCACGGAGTGCCTGAGGGAAGCACAGGATGTCGATGTGAAGTCGGGACTGAAGCAGAGGAATGAAAACCTGCTTCTCTTCTGATTTAATTGATCATATTTCAGGATTTCTGCCACTTTTTAGGAATTAGTTTAGTTTTTGTTCAGTTTTTTTGGGATCTCTTCTTCCTCTTTGTTCGTAGAAATCAGAGACAGACATGTTCAAACCTGAACTCAGAGCAGAAGCATCTGCTCATCTGTGTATTTGCAGACATCAGGACACGGATTACCGCTCCTCTCGGCGGTCCGCAGACGTGTTCGTACCTGAGTGGCTTTGCTGTCTGAAGACTCCTTTACCCCCGATGAGAGACCGTCTCTCTTGGTGCTCTGCGCTCTCTCTGAGCTCTCTGATGAAGAGATGCTCTTACCTGGAGACGGAAACACAGCAACGTTTGTTTAGAGCTGCTTTCTCTGACATTTAAATAGCAACTGCAGTTCGATGGAGGCTTCAGTTCATTAACAGTGTTATTAATGATTAGTGTCCCCCTCCCCAATAATTCTTCATGTTGTTTTCTCAAATGTTTTGTGAGTGAAACTCGATGTTTCCTTTACCTGTGGAAAATGTGAAGTGTTTTTAAGGCTATCTTTATGCACATAGCAGACCTGATGCCTGAGCGTGAAGTCCAACCAGTATGCTCTGCATTAAAAGCTGGCATGAGGAGGTACTTTGTCTTCTAACGGTGCATTCACACCAGTTCTTCTGATCCGAATCCTCGTTTGTTTGTAGTAAATGTGCAACTGAACTCGGAAGCTAACAGAGCTACAAACGTAGCTTTCGCTTTGCTTCATGGAAACTAAATGCAGGAAACGGGCCACAACGCCGAGCAAACATACGCACGAGTGGGATGATAGTCGGGATAAATGATCCGCGGTCAGATGTAAAGGAACTGACAGAAGTTCTGACAGAAACATGCTAGGATCTATCAGATGCAGCTCTACGGCTAACTTTAATAGAAACGGAAGTTGTCCTGCATTAACAAGAGAAGAACCCGTTTTCATTGCTCGTCTTTTTCTCGATGCAGTGGTGAGGATGTGAATGTTATTAAAAAAGTTCTGGTTCATTTGAGTTCCAACCAACCGACTGAACCGAGTCCTGAGTCGTATCAAGACTCGCGGACTATCATGCGTGAGAGCATCCTGATAAGATGAAGGAACACATGACCTGGACAAGAGCTAAATTATATGCAAGTTATGTCAAACTAAAATATTTGGGAACAAATATATATCATATGAAATCATGTTACATGTTTCCACTCAAAGCAGTCGTAGCCACGTAGGGAAAGAAGATGTACTGTAAGCGTTTCATATATGAATCGTAATTTAATGGAATCATGATGCGTTTGAAGACCTTCAGGTGCAAACAGCTGATCGTTTATGTGATACGCTGTTTGAGTTATAAATTTCTAGGTTGAGAAATAAGTTTTAATTTAGCTTGAACCAAAGAATATTTGACTTTTTCTCATCTAACAGGAGAAAAACTTTACTGTGATGTTTCTACATTTATTAAAAAAAGAAGTCTATGTGATGCAAACGATGTGACTTTAACGTGTTTCTTCAGAGACAGAGTGTGTGTCAGGGATTCTGGGGGGATGAGGTTGACGGTTGAATTCCCGAGAGAAACCGTGGCCACAGCTGTGCTGCGTATTTAACTAGGAGGAAGTGGTCATTTGAACTTCTCAAAGAATAAAAAACAGCCGATGGCTCCTCCTCTTCCTCCTCCTCCACCTTCTGATGAGATGCTGCATTCATGCTTCACGTGATCTGACGTGTTTAAAAATGTCCGACCTCTCTTGCTGTCCGGGCTCTGGTCGCTCTTGGCCTCGCTGTTCTCCCGGTGCGACGTGGCGTTGGCCTCAGGGGCGGGGCTGGTGCTGCAGCTGGTTTCCTGTTTGACCGGGGAAGAGTCGGCGATGGAGCTCTGGTTGCTGTTGTCATCTAAAAAGACACAGAAAAGTTTTCATTTAAACAGACCGATGTTCAGATGAGAAGACGATGCGGCTCAGCCTGAACATTTACTCCAGAGTTCGTTTCCAATCCTCAGATCCAACTCATCCTGGTCACAGAGCTCCCATCAGATCTGAGTTACTCCGCCGGTGAAAGTAGTCCCCTACACGTGTGCTGGTAAATAACTGAGCTTCTATTACAAATTAAACTTTTTTATAAGATGTTTTATCGGGAGGTTTGCAGTGAGCTAGAGGCCATCTGATTCTGGGGTTTGAAAACCAAAGACCCACCATGCATGTCCATCATCCCTGGAGACGAGCTGTTCTCTGGAGTCGTCAACTCTGAGCCGTATTTCTCATCCTTCCCCTTCTTCTTGTTTTTGTTCTTCTACAACACAAGAAAACACACCGTAGAAAAGAGAGAAACATCTCCAACAACACGATTTATAAACTACCGGTGAAGCACATCAGTAGTCGGGACTCACGTCGTCTGATTTCGGCTCCGTCACCGGCACCCACTTGTAAATACGAAGGGACGTGTCTCCTACAGTCACCCATTTCTTTTCCCTGAGCGGGACAGAAAATGAAGCAAAACCACATTTTAACTCTGGAACTATGAGAGGAGGAAGCTGGGAAATCTTATAAAATAGTGAAACTATGAACAAACGTACAGTAAAAAAAAGTAAAACAATCAATAATGTGACCCGTCAGTTTAACCCTGATATTAAACAACAGTCCTACGGCTTCTAAACCCTCATTTTAAGTTTAAAAATCATTATTCTACACAAAGAGTATTAGATAAACATGACCAGATTTAAGTGAATATTTCTTATTTGACTTCTCTCAGTTATAATAAAGTAAATATCTTTGAGCTCATGACTTTAAAATAAAATAAAATGACTTGTAAAACATTTCCTGGTCTTTAAAATACACATTTTAAGAGAGAATTGTTCTTTTTTCAAAAATGTATGTCAGTATTTTGATAAATAATTATCTTTAAAGTTTTTAATCAGGAGATGTGATAAATCTGTGGGACTCAGGCGTCGTCCTCCATCATCTCTACTAACCTAATACTCCGCTGGTCAGAGTATTTTACATTTAGAAACTATTTTATGTTTGTTATTGTGAACTGAAGACTTGATATAATCAACACATGAATGAAGGAACATCTAAAATAATCAGTGGATTGTTTACTTTGTCGGTTATAAATTGTGAGAGAAATTAAAAGCGTCCACCGCAACGTGACTAATTTAAATACTTTGATTACTGACGTTAGCTGGTGAGACATAAAATAAGTGGAACTAAAGTTGAATAAACCTGAAACCTGTCGACTGTAAAAAGTAAAACCGCCTCAATATGCTGAATCGAAGGACAAACAGCTGCAGATTTCCCTCTCAGATCAAAGTGATGAATAAAAATTAGTTTCTACACATGATAGTTTGATAAAGCAGGTTAAAAAGTTAAAAAGTATTTTAATAAAAAAATACTAACAAGCACAGATGTCCTGTATTATTTAACAGACTATCATCAATAAATTCTAATATTACAAGGAACTTAAACAGAAAAAAACTGCATTGTGGTACTTTCCATGGCTTTGTACGACTTTAACATACGTTTTATCATTTTGGTACACTTTTATCAAAGATGACAGTTTAAAATCCAAACTCATAGTTCTTCCTATTTTCTGATTACTTGTCCTCCATCTCTAAACAATTTATTTTATGATTCATTAGCTTTAATTTAATTCTCCCAGGCAAAACATTTCCACCAGAATTTTCCCAAAAATCATAAAATTTGGAAATTTGTACTTAATATGAAGAATAACTTTACCAAAAGTTTAATCAAAGCTCCCAGATGTAAAATATTAATTTGGATATTTTGAACTATTAAGTACATCTAATATAAATAATACATTTTTAAAACTTTACCAACAGTAAAAATAACAAAAACTTTAAAATATTGTAAAATCAGGTCATTTTCCCCTTTAGTGAATATATTCACAAAACCAGAGAATTAAAGAAAAATACGTACAAAACAGAAACACACACACACACACACCACAAAAACGTGACATTTTGTTTTTTAAATGACTGATTAAATAAAAATTCATAAATGAAGGAGAAGTGAGCAGAATATCATTAAAGAGAAAAATTTGGGGGACTGGAAAAATAAAAAAGTAGTTTATAAATTTCCTAAATCTGGAAAACTTAATAAAAATTTGTTGTTTATTGAAAAAAAAATATTTGTTGTGCAACTTTTAAGTTTAACTGCAACAAAAATGACTAATATTTTAAAGATAAACAATAATAAAGTAGGCCAAATATAAATAAATTAATTTCTGTGTATGCCTTTTCTACGTTATATCGTTTGTTTTGGGGTTTGTTAAAGTTATATTAATCTCTCTATCAAACACCAACTTCTCTTGACTTTGACCTGAGGACGTTTGATTAATCTGATTAGAAAATAAAAATATAGAAAATAAATCGGATAAATTGGCCACTAAGCGGAGTTTTACACATCGGGGTGGTCTGGTGTGAAATTATGTGCGTATCTTCGTCGTTAAACTTGAATAAAAGGTGATTTTTCTGCCGTTAAGCGTTAAGACTGAGTCACTACGTGTTCAGCCATGCACTACAGCAGCCTACTTCCCTCTCCCAACCCCCACCGAGCCTCCTTCGCTATCAGACCTAAAGGGCGACTCAAAGCGCTTAATTTAAAACTCCAGACGGACTAAAAACTGCTCCGACTCAAGAGCGCCGTCGTCAAAATGTTCCCGAGTCCGGACTTATGGGACGTTTCCGTCCTAAAACCGCCGCTCGCGCTACCAGCTCAGCAGCGGGCAGCAATGGCTTCATGTGACTGCATCGAAATGGCTTCTGGGTTCAACCCTTTTTGCCGTTAAAATCAGCGGAAAAACACCGGGTACATGGTGTGTGTCTCAGCCGGCGAGATGGGGAGCCGCGCCGCACAAGTGCGCCCCGGTTGCACCTGAGCTGGAAGTACATCTTCCGTGAATCTCCGTTTAAAAAAACTGCCCTTTTCTTTCAATTTCATCCCTCGCTCCGTCTCGCTCCTTCCCTCTCCTCCCCCAACAAGCAAGCCTTTCTCGTCTTAGATAACGAAGCCTGCTTTTTTCCCTCTTCCTCTTACCATTTTCGTACTTTCTCAATAGCGGCCATAACCCTCTTGATGTCATCTTTCGCCCTGCTCCGGGTCTCAGCTCGGACCGACCTGCCCGACATTGCCGCGGTGGGTATAATATTTTTAAAGCTCGCCGGCAGTTCAGACACAATGCAAACAGTAGAGCGCACAGATGAGCCAGTGCGCATGCGCGGCCTGGTGGAGTACAGGGAGGTGGAGGAGGAGGTGGTGGAGGTGGCTGCAGCTGCACTCTGAACACGGATCTGTCTCCCTGCTGAGCGAGCAGCAGAACAAAGAGGCAGCAAACTGGCTAAACTGGCTGTACTCTGCCCCCCAGAACAGCCTGAAAAGTCTGAGCTGGAGCTCCGGAACAGCGTGTCCTAGGAGGGATGAACACGACCTAAACGATTCACACACACACACACACACACACACACACACCTTTGTCTTTTAACTCAAAATAATAATATTTTAAAGACTTGATATGGCGCTTTAAAAGTCTTGGATTTGATTACACTTTTTTTTCTGTTGTATCTGTTGGCCCAGTCTTCCCAAGCATCCCACACCACACTCCCAGACCAAAACAGACACAAAAGGAGGGATAATTGACCATAGTTTACTTTTATGCTTCTGTTCCGCTTTCTTCTTTCATTTAGTTATTTTTAGCCCTTATATCCCTTATTCAGTTTCGCTGTGTAGTTATTTTGGGTTTACTTATGCTTATCTGTGGTTGTGTGACTCATAAAAAGTTTTTATTTCATTGTAGTTTTTGTTGCTGCTGTTGATGCATATCTTTCTAAGAAAGTAGGTTTCTTTGTAGTCAGTGGGTGCATTTTTTCAGTGTATCATTTTTAGATCTTTGCTATTTTTCATTCATTTATTAGCTTGCATGGCATGTTTTTATTTGGGGGCCAATGCTGTATAGCAGTGGCCAACATATTGCTATTGCTTTGCGTTTATTCCGCAACTTATACTTA
>JBAFTA010000021.1:2169473-2180149 GCA_036919975.1 Melanotaenia parkinsoni
GCGTTAGCTGCTTGTGTGAGAGGTAACAGTCTTAGCGTTAGCTGCTAATGTGAGAGGTAACAGTCTTAGCCTTAGCTGCTAATGTGTGAGAGGTAACAGTCTTAGCCTTAGCTGCTAATGTGAGACGTAACAGTCTTAGCGTTAGCTGCTTGTGTGAGAGGTAACAGTCTGCCTTAGCTGCTAATGTGAGAGGTAACAGTCTTAGTGTTAGCTGCTAATGTGAGAGGTAACAGTCTTAGCGTTAGCTGCTAATACGAGAGGTAACAGTCTTAGCGTTAGCTGCTAATACGAGAGGTAACAGTCTTAGCGTTAGCTGCTAATACAAGAGGTAACAGGGTGCTAGATAGTTTACTGCTGAATGTTATCCAGTATGAGTGAAAAATAAAAAAATCTGAATTTGGTGTTATCTTGAAGAGAGAAGCTGATATTAGACGGAAGTGACACAGGAAACCTTTCAGTTGTGTCTTACATCTTATCAAACATTGGTAAATCATGCCACAGTCAGGTCACTGTTGTGACTGGAAACGCATTAAAAATGTGGTCGCTGAATTTTATTAATTGATTCAAATCGCTTATTTAGACCCAGCTCTAGTTCTTACTCTTCTTGAGGAGCAGCAGTGCTGTCATAGGCACCTCTCCCATCTTAAAGCACTTACAGGAGTGTAGTGCTCAAATAAACTCTTCCCGTGATAATCACTGCACTTTTTACAACAGGGGTGCTACACCCGCCCTCGCACCACCAGCCCTCCCAACTGGACGCAGAGCTTCACATGGTCACCTCAGACTGATCTGGCTTACAGGCAGATATTAGTAATGTCTATGTAGACACAGAAATGTCTACAAAAACACACACACACACACACAAAACAAAACCATAACCAAACATAAACCAAACATAATCTTTTCCATAACTGAGCAGCCCTTGTAAAATCTTGACCAGTTTTAAGTCGTGTAAATATCAGAACAGAAATGATGACAAACCCTTGATTCTTGAACTTCTCCACATCCTCTATCGGGTTGCTGCCACCAATCAGAACCATCTGCCTGAAAGAGAGTCAAAACAAACCAATGAACGAGGTGGTCTGCACCATCTTCCTCCTCCCCTGAACTTTCGAGCTCAGTCTAATGTCATTTAAATGTTTTACTTTTAGAGTAACAATAAAAACATCTTAGTACCTCTTTTGTTTCAGCTTAATATAAACATTTACATGACAGATTAAATATTTTAAAACTCTAAAACAATTAAAACCTCAGAAAACTCACTTAAATTGTGGAAACTTCTCAATAAATTTCTCCACCACTTCACTGATCTGCAGGGCGAGTTCTCGCGTTGGAGTGATCACCAGAGCGCCAACCTGCAGAAACAAAAACACCTCCATTGGTTTAAAACCCCGCAGCCTAAATGTTGAACAGCACCAGGAGAAACTACTGAAAATAAAAAGACATCTTAGCTATGTTTTCATCCTTACCTGCATCTTCTTTAGTTTCTCTTCTCGCTTCAGGAGCAGTTCTATAACAGGAATGACAAAAGCCAGTGTTTTCCCACTTCCAGTCACCTGCAGCAGTGAGCAGCACAGAAGACATTGAGACTTAGATAACACTTAGTGAGCAGATCTTCCTATCACAGACAAGTTTAATCTAATCTCTACAACTGAGCATGGTCTCATAACATATTTAAATGATCCATAGCTCTTAGCAAACTGGCTGTTCAAGGTTTGCTGTCTCATCTTTGATTCTGCAAATACCCAGACATGGTGCTGCACTGCCTTCCCTGCGATAAAAGGAATCTCTAAGTAAAGAAGACTTTTGTTGAATCAATAGCTGTAGGCTGCCTAGTCTCTGAGACAGCCCAGAAACTCCAAACCATAACACTTCCACCACCAAGTTTCACAGCTGGTTTGATATTCTCCTGAAAAAATTCAGCCAAACAACTTTACTTTTGTTTAATCTGTTCAGGAATTTTTTGAGCATCACACTTGTGGATTGAAATTTCTAGGACAGTCAGGTCTGGACAAACTGTTGGAAATCAGCATCATATGTGGATAATTTTCAAATAATCTGTGGATACATCACCCGACCCTCAGTCTATAACATATGACATCAAAAGTTACTTTATTTCCATCTCATTTGCAGCTATTTTCCAGGCTTTTTGCGTGCCATCCTAAAACCCGTTTAAGACGCTTCTTACATCTTTTCACACGTTAAGCAGAAAAAAAAAAGTTCTTCAAATAGCTGACCAGAACCAACTCACCGCTTCAGCAGCCACATCTTTGTTGTTCATAAACAGCGGGATGCAAGCAGACTAGAAAAGAAAACATGTATGTATCAGGTGGTGTTTTAACATCGGAATGGTTGGAGACACTGATTTAAATAAATAAATTTACCTGTACAGGTGTCATGTAAGTAAATTTTAGTTCGTTGAGTGTTTGTAAAATCCCGTCGTTGAGTTTAACCGGTAACCTGTCCCACGTACCGTCTGTCAAGTTGTCCATGTTAAAAACAAACCATGAAACAGTTTGATGCTAAAGCAGATGGTTAGCAAAAGCACGCTGCTACTACTTCCGGTACGCTGATGTTTACATGTCGGGTCGAAATGAAGTGAAGTAATGTTGTTCCGCGTACCATTTCGCTTCTCTAACGTTTTAAATCTCTATTTAACCGCCTTCACTATATCTTAAATATTTATACAGTACACAACATATATCCTAAATCTCCCAAACTGCTGCTGATGCCACAGAACATCAGAATCACACTTATGAACTGCCAAAAACACAGATTTTTAACTGTCTTGGGTACAATTTTAAAGAGACAATACACACTTTTCTTATAAACGTGTAATAACAAATGTATTATGTAATTACTATGTATGTATTACTATGTATAACATTCAGAGTCGGGTATCTTAAACTCAAACGTGATGCTTTTAAATAAAACTTGAGAAACTTCAGGCTTTCCAACGATATATGACACAAACTGATATTGTTATACAAGAGAAAAAAATCAACCAAACAAAGATTTCTTTACCTTTTGTGCCAAGTTTATGTGTAACAAAAAACTATCACATGTTAAATGAAGAGATTTCAGTATTACAACCTGCCCCATTTGGCAATGGTGAAAGTGAGGAGATGCTTAATAGCCGACTCATATCAGTTTACAAAACTGTAAATTATCAGAGATTCATTGCTGAAGACAAATGATGGTGCATGAAAATCAGAAGCTGCAGATGGTAATGAAATTAGGTGTAAAAGAAAATCAGAAACAGAGTGGCATCACCACCTGCTGTGGAAAGGAGAGAGGAAAGAGAAGTGTTAGAAACAGCCAGGTTTTAAAATCTGGTAACTCAGCAGCTGATAAAACACTCCCACAAAAGCACAGGGACATAACAGCACAGCTACACTTTGTTCAGTGTACCACAGTTTTTCCTGCTTCTGTTCCCTCTGCTTGGATTTGTCTGTTAATATTTTTATTTTTCTACTCAAGAAATCTATGAGCAACACCTCCTGGACACACATTAATCACTGGGACTGTATTTTGTGGTAGATTTGGACTAGAACTCCAGTCCTCACTAAGACCAGGAACGTAGATCCTAGAACTCCAGTCCTCAGATCTTTACATTGGCTTCCTGTCTGTCAGAAAACTGACTTCAAAATCCTGCTGTTAGTTTACAAAGACCAGAATCCATTCAGGATCTTCTGGTTCGTTATGAAGCAACCAGATCCCTCAAGACATCAGGGTCAGGTCTACCTTCTGTTCAAGAAAAGTCAGAACTAAAGATGGAGAGGCAGTGTTCAGCTTTTATGCTCCTCACATGTGGAACAAACTCCTAGAAAACTGCAGGTCTGCTGACTCAGCAGTTTTACGTCAGGGTGAAAAGCTTCTATTTGCTTTTATCAAATCGGCTGTTAACTCCCCACACTGGAACTTTACTTCTTGCATTTTATCTATTTTATTTTTCTCTGTTTTTATGTAATTTCTTTTATTTCTTTTGAGGTTTGTTTTTAATCCCTTGTTATTGCTTCTTGCACCCCGTTGTGATGCTTTTAATGTTGCATGTCAAGCACTTTCAGTTGTCTTGTATGGTAAATGTGCTATACAAATAAATTTGCTTTGCCAGAATTTGTAAATTGATCATCATATGTAGAATCTGATTACACACAATGTAAAATAGCTTGTAAATGTACAGATGTGTTCTTACACAAACTTGGTGAATTTTTAAGTAAATTGGACAGGAATTAGTACCAAAAGGCTTTTCTGTATTGTGGTGAAATTGCTTGGGCCGATGTGCTGACAACTTTTCAGCACTGGACAACTTTTACCTGAAATAATGTGACAGGACGCTGAATTTCTACGTCTACTCATTTTACTAAAATAATTATGCTTTTATTTTCTCAGAATAAGTCACTTGTATCTACTTGCTGTGAGTCGACCTTGCACATTTTCACAATATAAAACATTTGTACATTTCTAATGTCTAACTGGCTTTCTTGCACAACTATGACTGTACTACACGTTTATTTATTGTATTTGCACAGCTGCACATTCATCTTATTGCATTTTATAATTCTTTTTCTTTAAACCAGAGATTTAACTTAGATTTAAGTTTTTAGTTTATAAACTTCACTCTGTGTGATAAGAAGAAAGTATTTTATTGCCCAGAGATTCAATATCTTGAAACTTAAATCTATTTGGCAGCAGCCATATTTGTGCCACCATTTTTACTATGGTGTCTTTGAATGGACAAACAACTGACACGAGAAAAGGGGCAGGGCCTCTGTACATCAGATCAGGGTAGATATTACTGACATTTGCAGCTGCTGACAATGCAACCTTCTAATTTCCTTCCTGTTAGATAAAATCCAAGCAGGCATTTAAAAAGACACCAGAGTAACTGTACAGAGTATTGTCTTTATTATGAAACCTGGGGCATTTTCACAGACAAGCATTCAACCTTTGTACAGACTTGTTTAGCTTTGTTTCTTGTGATCACAAAAAAGGAGACCGGAGACAGGTTTCCTGCCCGAGCCCACCAAACCTGTTTAATACAAAACTGGAGCATGTTTGGTGACATGCAACTCCTCACAGTGTCACAGCCATGAGCTTGGTGTGAAGTGACCGCCTTGCAGCAGCTGCACCTTACCAGGCACGCTCCAGAAAAAAAACAAATAGTCAAAACTGTATACAATCGTATAATTTAAAACCCCTGACCCGGACAAAATAATTAAGGAAGCAAATAAGCACACAGCAGTCATCAGGTGTCACACCCCCCCTCCCCTTGCTTCTGCCCCTCCCAGCCAGCCTTAATCAACATGTAACATGTTTTACAGTATGCCTCTGCACATCGCTTCAGATTTTTAACTGTTTGAAGATCAAATCAATGTCAACTTTTAGTCTTGTTCCAATTTTCTGAACTACATGGGGAGTGAGCCACACCATCTCCCTGGAAATGTCCATTGAAGCCCCTGAAGCCCAAACTGCTATCAGTTTCCCTTTAAGACCAGCTGCAACGTAAATCCTTCAGATATTTAGATGTTTACATTAGGAGTGCAATTTGTTGTTTGAGCATCAACGCGATGGGCAGTGGACAGTGGCTTCCACACTGGAAACACAACCCTCTGCATCTATGTTTATGAGATGCATCTTCACCATTTAAAATGGTTTCCATTTAAACATTGATAAGAGCAACATTGTCTGGTGACTCCACACATGCTCTTCCATTTCTGTAGATTTTTTAAGTCTTCCCAATCAAACTACAATTACTGAAAATCAAAAGCTTCCCAGTCATCTGCTCGCGCAAACAACAGGTACTGAACTATGATTATCAAACAAATATATCTGGACAATAAAAATATGTTAAACAAATAAAAAAAAGGACTAAAGACAGACATCTATGGCAGAATCTTTTGGCCATCTGTTCCAAACATACATTTATAAAGAAGGAACCAAACAGGAAATAGGAGAAACATCTGTGATCCAATCATATGCAGGCTTTACTGAAAACGGCCAGTCTCATGTCCAGAGTGTAAACTGTCTTGGTGTTAGTGAAAACAGTGGAGGACACACAGGGATCATTTAAAATGGCTCTACACCACTCGTCGCACTTCAAAAAATCTCTTCAGGTAGTAAATCTGTCCGAGTGTCATGGCCACCAGCACCAGAGCTTCAAAGAAGGACCACAGGACCACTCTGCTGTTTGTGTTGTCGTTGACTAAAGGAGAGAGAGGAAGAGAGTTTGAAGATGCACTACATGCTGCTGTTCACAAAGACTGATTCTTTTTCCATTTATGCTCTTACTTGCTCTGTGTATCCTCTCGCGGACCTCCATGTACTCCTGCTCATGCTTTACGGCTGTCATAGCAACCGCCAGCTCGTTGATCATCTCCTCCAGCTTGTTTTGATGGGCTATAACAGCAGCAAAGAAAACCATAACCAATAAATCAGGACACGGTGATGGCGCACAAGACATGCATCTAGTACATGCATAACGTTTTCACACTTGAAGCACATATGGAAGATGCTGTGACGTTACAGTTCTACTTCTCACTGTGCAAACAAACCATTCTCAAACACTGCAGCTGCTCATCTATGAAGAGCAGTAAATGCTTTATATTAGTTTAAACTACAGAAAAAGAACTGGTTAGAGGAAAAACTCCACAGTTAATGTCATAGCCTGCCCCGTTTCCTACCATCCCAGCTTTCGCCACCTACAAAAAGAGGGATAGCACCCAAAGCAAAGTCAAAAAGAAGCAGCTAAATACGATGAATAAACATAATCCATCATGAGGAGGCTGATCGCACACAAACCACATTGCCTCTGCGTACCTTCTGTCTCCATGTCTTGGCCTTTTGGTGCCTCTCCAATATCGATGGTGAACATGACAATCTTGGGAGTCATGGTTGACATCTTGTTGCTGAAGCAGAACTTATAGGTTCCATCCATGTGTGCAGCCACTGAATATTTCCCACTGGACTCTCTGTCCCCTTTGTAGATTTGCTTACCATCAGGGCCAGTTATCTGGAGAGAGAAAAAGATCCTGGTAATGAGCATTGTTGCAAAAAAAGAAAACCGCAAAAGTTTTGATTAATCCATTTACTCTAAAAACAACTGCTTGCAACTGGGTTTTTGTGTTTAATAAGTCTCATTTCAGTACGTAATGAGTGCTGAGATCTGACCGATACTAATCGTCTCATATCAGCAATGATGCAATCTGGTGAGGGTGACTGGACACAACTAGGGCTGGGTAATTTATTGATTTTTCTGTCCATGCTTTATTTTTTTTTTTATGAAAATCTGGATTTTTTTACTTCTTCTTCTTCTTTTATGTACACCACAAATGTTATCCTTGGGCTTCCATAGTTGGCGGTGGACTCAGCTCTGCCTCCGCACCAGGATGGCATTTGTTCTGATCTTCGATTGTGTTGCATCTCACTATGCAAGATATAAAGCCGTTCATATAAATAACTAAAAATTGTGGCAATGTAGCATATTAGCCAGCACTGTTGTGGGCACATTGAGGTTTGTAGTTTAAAATGAACAAGGACAGATAGTGACAGTGTAAAATTATATGAGATAATCTGTATACTTAAATAACAGGCTGAGGTTATGTGTCACATCTGTTTGAGATGTTTACTAAATGTAATGCTTACATTTAAGTTAGCCTATACTACAATAATGGCAAATAAAAAAAAATAAAGACTTTATCACAGTAACCTGGATAACGACCATTCACTAAAATGATCAATAACAATTCGGAATACTTCTGATTTGTATGAAAGAAGCTGCTATGCGATTAACTTTGAATGAAGGATGTGTTGACTTAGATGGAAACATATGTTAACAACTGATGTGAACATAACACTTTATTAACGGCCATCTTTGCCGAAAATTATGTATACATAACACCGGTCAAAATTAATTTGATCTATTTTAACTCTACATTGCATAATTGTTTTACAGTTTTATTGGCTACAGAGTTAGCAGTTAAGACGGCCACAATGCTACTGCTGCACTTCCTGCTTCATAATGTCTTAGTCAAACGTCTCTATTTAGGAGTAGGAAAATATGTGTAAGTGTGTGTGTTTGTAATATCTCCGATTAAACTTAAATGTCTAGCACAGTACAACGAGTTAAATGAGTTACTATAACGGGTAAGCCCAGGCTGCAGCTAACTAGCATCAGGTGACGTTACGCGGACAAACAGCTAAAAGCTAACGTTAGCATAGGCCCTTCAGATCCTCCCAGAAGTTTAAGCTGTGAAGCATGAACTGCCAAATACGTGGTTTACTGGGTGAGACATCTCACCTCTACATCGATGTCTAGAAAGCCTCCTTCGGCCACCTCGAACATGAGGCCCATCTTAGTGCCGGAGTTGACCCGCTCATAGAAGCACTCTTCAGCATGCGCGTCTATGCTAACGAAATAACCGGACGCAGTGGCAGACAGGACAGCCAGCAAGACGACCAGCTCCGACACTGTAAACATGTTTGTCAAATGATAGTTGGTGAATGTGAAACTGTAAAAAAAAAAAAAAAAAAAGTTCTGTCGTCAGAATATCCTGCAGGATGTCGGGCTATCTGAGCGAACTGTTGCAGGTGAAGAGCCGCACTAGCCTCCGCTGCTGTGTGTAGTACTGCCTGTAACTGCCACGTACGGGTTTGCTGAACGGCAACCTTAGAGGGCCAAACTTAGGAGAGCGCTTCTTGCAAAGGTGAAACCGCTCATCTTTGAACCTGTGGCTGCAAGAAACATGAGGGACAAAATTTCCAAAACAACACAGTACAAATACTAATGAAAGTTGAAATGCTAAATTGAAGAGATTTTAATACGTATTTAATTTATCTGATAAAAAAAAAAACATACAAAAATGAAGTTTAAGCTACTCACTACTAAAAATGTGCCTTTTATAGTTTTAACATAAAACCATTATTAAAACTTTGTCTGAAATAACAGCCATCAAATTTCCTGTTTTCTAAAGAACTTATTGATGTTTCTACACAGAACTGATATATGTCTTCTTCCTTGTGTAAAACAATTTTAGGTGACATTTCTAAATATGGTGGTCGACTGTGTAAATAAAAATGGTTCTCCAAGATCCTGCAGAACCTAAATCTGTGTCCCAATTCAGGGTCTGCACCCTCGAAATGCAGATTCAGCTACATACATCATTGTGCTGCATCAAGAACTGTCCCATTTTGAACGAGTCTCCGAACCCACCCTACAAAGCAGCACTTCATTTGGCCTCAAACGAAGGCTGCCGATGGTGCATCATTTGCAGCCTCTTTTCTCCCTGATTCTCTGATTGACTTTGGCACAAAAACGAGAGCAACTAATCATCCTTGCCTGGAAAGACTCAGCATTTGAGGATGGTCCTTTAATATCCAACCATGATACCCTCACCTGTCATCAGTTAATCAACTGGTTGGAGAATCTTCCAGATTCCTGTTACTCTATATTGTATAAAGTTTTCTGTCCTTCTTTGCCTCTCTTCAGTGTATTTTTAGTATATTGCTGGCTCCAAAATATAAATTTGTTAACATTTTCTGAAGATGATGAAGCTGGCCAGAGAAAAAACATACATCAAAGAATAAATGTTCTTTGGACTTTGGGTTCAGAAAAATGAACAAATTACAAATTTATTACAAAAGTTTTTGTTGTATTATGGGATACAGTCCAGCTTCTCTAGAAAAAGAGTATGTAAATGGGGTGGTGTGCCGTGGGTCTGGGCTCTGCCGCTGTCCTTCTCCCCATCCTTTCATTCCCCGTTAGGCATGTGGGGGGTGGGTACCTTCTGGAGTCGGTGGCAGCTCATTGGCTGCGGTCCCTGTATGGCCCGGTCGTGGGGGGGCGGCCTCTCCTGGCCTGGCTTACCTTGGGGGGCCTCCTGGGAAGCGTGGGCGCCTAATGCCACTAGAGGCTCAACATCCAGAGGGAAGTTCGCTTCCCTCTGGACTTACATCCCCAGACCCCTCTTCTTTCCCGCCCTCTCTGTCTCACACACACACACGGGGCGAGCGGGGGAAGGAGGTTGCCCCAGTGGCCGGGACCAGGGGTGGCTGCATTAGTGGGCTGCTAGCTTTGTGGGTGCTGGGTCAGGTGTGAGTGTGGGGCTATATGGGGTGCAGATTAGAGTAGGTGAAGGGTAGGGGGAGGGGGTCCATGGCGCCCTGGTTCCCGGGGTGTCCTGGCCTACGCCGGGTGGCTGTCTGGGGGTGCCTGGTCCTCCTAGGCATGTTGCCTTTGGGGGGTGGGTGGGTTGCCTCTGGGCTCCTGGGGCCCTGGGCCCTTCGCTCGGGCAGTCATGGGCGGCCGGTCCCTGGCGGGGCCGGCAGCTGCCGCTCTTGGCCCACTGGGACCTGTGCCCCAAGACCGTGGGGGGCTCTTGCTAGGGGCTCTCCTCTGCTGCCCTTCGGGTGGGGCTGGAGTCGTCTTCAGGGTGGGTTAGCTTGGGTTGGTGCTCCGGGGTTGCTGCTGAAGGCCCGGGTCTCTGGGCTGCCCTGGTCTGCCTCTGACCTCCGTAGAGGTGTGGTTGCATTTGCACGATCTCACTCTTCATCACTGATCACTCCTCTTCCTCTGCTGACACAGTCACTGAGTTGTCCAGTGGGTTTTTATACTAAGAGATAATTCTTTTTATTTTTCCTGTGAGTTAGTATCTGGTCGCTGTTATGTCTTTTTGATT
>JBAFTA010000021.1:2267039-2280496 GCA_036919975.1 Melanotaenia parkinsoni
CAATATACAACAGTATACAATACTATATATATATATATATAGTATTGTATACTATATTTTATCTTATTCAAGTCTTTTCTTATTCTTTTTTTATTATTATTTATCATTTATTTTCCTGATTTTATTTTGTTTTTACATAATTATGTAATTGGATTAAAGAAAACTTTATTTAAAAGACTAAACCATACAGCCATCACAGTTTTATCATTTTATTACAAAACCTGGGAACACAAAGGGTTAAAAGTCAGTGCAAGCATCGCTCTTATCGGCATACCGTCAAATAAAAACTGAACCTTTTGTTATTGAATGTTGTCATGGCGATTTCATCAGAGTACTTGGAATCTCTTCCAGGAGTTTTCTCGGACACAGACAGCTGCTGCCGGGAACACGACCAGTGCAAAGACACCATCCTGTCCTTTCACTCCCAGTTTGGCGTCTTCAACAGCAACATTTTCACCATGTCTCACTGCGACTGTGATAACAAGTAAACACCCCCCATCACCACCAAACTACATCTATATCGACTGTGAGCATTTCCAGTAAAATGTTGTATTTGTGTTGAAGGTTTCGTAACTGTCTGAGCGAGGCGAACGACAGCATCTCCGACGTGGTGGGATACACCTTCTTCAACCTGCTGAAGATGCACTGCTTCACCTTTTCCCACCAGCTGCAGTGTATTCAGAGAAACTGGTTCGGGATGTAAGTAAAGCTCTGATTTATTTACTGAGACGATTCTGTGGACTGCTTAACCCAATGATATGTCATCACATTCACCATCACCTCCAGGTAGGGGGGTCAGTCTGGTGGTGTCTGACTGGGACACTGAAGTCTCAGACTGGACCCAGCTTCACGTGGTGCTCTTTTCTTCTCCTATTTTACTAGATAGAAATGTCTCTGAAGTCCCTCTGGAGTAATCTAGAGAACAAATGCAGCCTTTTTTCTGCAGTTTTCTGCCCCCAACCACAGATCTGTCCTGCCCCCCCCCCAGTTGTTCCACGATAAATCTATCTGGGTTACAGGACGGGTATGTTGTCAACATTTGAGCTTTCCCAGAATTAATCAGATAAAACGTCCTAAACTGATTGCAGCCCTGCAGGTTTAATCTGGGTTGTGTAGACGGGTGGATCAGAAAGGCCACGCAGATCATTAATGGGAACAAATGACATATTCCGTTCTTATTCTTTTATGTGAATTTACTTGAGTTTCTATGTTATGTTACAGGGCAATGTGTTCACAGAAAACATGTCTCATTAGTTTAAAATCGCTTCAAAACAGAAAATTTGTGTTTTCATCACTTTGAGTGTTTTCATCCAAAAATTATGTGCAATGTTAAATTTGGCCTTTGTTATCATTTTTAATACCTTAAAGGTCAACGACAGAAACGTGATCTGTCATTAAAAAATGTGTTTCTGTTATAACCATTTATATCTACTTGCCGTGGGTCCACATAAATGGTAGCTGCTACCATTTTTACTACGGTGTCTCTGAATGGACAAACAACTCTGTGTGTGAAGCTTTAAAACTATAGAACCGGTTTTGTTTGATAGGAGCTAGAGCTCTGTTTGGGATAAGTAATGCCTTAAAAGGACCATAGAAGAAGACAGTACACATGTACACAATGTTGAAGTAGCTACCTGTGGTGCAGTGATCGCTGCGCCTGAGGCCACTGGATCCACTCACAGATGAAAGAAGAATTCTGGCCAATGACAGCCATCGTCCATTCAACCACTGCTATTGCTATGCCCGTCTTTACCACTGGTTGTCAGTAAATCTTACACACTGGACCTGAAAATGAAAGATTTTTTATTCAAAGCATTTGGCATTGTTTATTCATTTTTCTTATTAAAATGTGGGTGCAGTGGAGTTATTTTTGTTTTTTTAAAAAAGTGTTGCAATGCTCAATATTTGCCACTAGATGTCACTTTATCCCCTAAACTGGATTGGAAAAATGTCCAGTTGATGATCCGGCTGCAAACAAGCGTAACAATGACATTTAGGACATTTTTCAGCTGCAGTCTTTGGACTGAGGGTGTGTAGAAACCAGACAATGATACCATGAAAGCCTAGGAAACACAACACCACAGAAATCAGTTCTGTGTGGGTGTTACAGATAGATTCAGGCTCTAATGGTAGATCAGGGATGTTTAGATAAAATCCGATGATGTGGAACCACCCCCTGTGGTTGTGTAGACGTGTGAATGTGTTCATTTGTGCTTCAGAACATAACTGGTGCAAACATAATATTATAATCTGCCTTATTTTTTCCAGATTTATAAATCTCCAGATATTATCTTATAGTTTCTGTCTCCATCTTCACTGCTGAGTGGAGCGCCATCACTCTTCTCATCACTTCTTTCTGCTTTGATTCACAGGTGCAAAGAGACTCAGATGGCGCTGTATGCTGACGTCCATTCACCCACTCTGTACGAGTCCACCCAGCCAATGGAGGGATGTACAAACAGCTCGTGCTCCATCATCAACTCCACAGCACCTACAGAACTCCTGGAGAGCAGCACATCAGCACAGCTCCTCTTCAGCACTGCTGCAACATCCATGGTCCCCACACCTTCAGCCAGGTCCCCCTCCATCACTGCTGCCACCCAAGCTTCCAGCTCCATGCAGAGACCTACAGAATCAGCACCAGAGAGGAAAGACGATCTGGAGAACGCTCTACCTGCCAAACATCAAACTGTGCTGGAGCAGCATGCCAACATTACAGGTATTTCATACTGAAGACATCTCTGCTGTCAGTTAATTTTTTAACAATATTTAATGAAACTGATGCCTCCCTTCACAGAGGAACAGATGTCCTGTGGTATCTTCAAAGAACTGGATGAATGTGGGAATAAAATCCTCCCGAAGCAGATGAAATTTGGCCTCCACAACACAGAGCCGAGGACGATGTACGACTGCAACTGTACCCACAGGTAAACCAGCAAACCGCTAAGCAGGAATGCATCATGTCCCCGAAACCTTATTAAAACCTCAGTAAATATTTGCAGCCCCCCCCACAGACACAGTGATCACAGTCCACTCACCTTTCCTCCTGTGTGTTCTGGGTTGACACACTGTGGGGTTTCACAATCTAAATCCAGGCCAAAAGCACAGTACACATACATTCCCCCTCTTACATAAGGCATAGCGACCCTGAATATGCTCAGACAGGACGTTGCGTGTTTGGACGTTTCCATATTTGTATGCTGTCTCTTTATCTGTTTGTCTTGCTTTCATTGGCTGTTTGCAAGGGTTTGACATTAGTCTGGTTCTCTGTTCGTCCAGGTTATTCCAGACATTGGCTGAACAGAGACAGCTGACCGAAGTGCAGGGTCTCTTGTTGGGACATGTCTCTCAGTCTTGCTTCCGGCCTCATGACTGCACAGCCAACAACACGTCAGTATTCACAGACGCACATCTATGTCCAAACTTTATACTGCATTATACTGTATGAACACATATATAACATGTTTAACGCACCCCTCAGTTTGTCCATTTAACTTTTTAAAAGCCTGACCTACAAAAAAATGGGGAGAAACTTACAATTTTTAAATCTGAAGCTTTATTTGGCCCTTTAACAAAATGTAGGAAAAAAAGACCATTTATGACTGTGTGATGTCAAATTATTGTAGTGCAAAAGCTGTCCACCAGGGGGCAGAAGACAGGGATCAGTTTATATACAACAGGCTTTTGAGAAACGTTTTTAACATAAAGTCATGCAATAGGTCTCAGAATCTGTATGTACCCATCCACCCATCCATCCGTCCTTCCACCTAACAGCCCATCCCCCCACCCATCCATCCATCCTTCTATTTTCTACTGTTTACCGGTCGGGTCGCGGGTGCAGCTGGCTAAAGGCCCATTTATGCTCCCTTACGTACATAAATAGTGATGTCCATTTTAAATGTTGTCATACATCGCCATCCTTTCTTTTCTTGCGTTGCCATGGTTGTTAAGTCAGTTCTTCCACTAGTGGACAGTGCTAAGTTCAGAGTTCACTCCCGTTAGCCAACGTCAGTTTCAGACACCGTTTGGTGGCCGAAATGCGTCGCTACAAAGTTGTTTCCAAATGCCCAACACGCCCTAAACACTCACATATAGTCTTTATTCAAAAGCTTGCACAGTTTCTACCGTTTTTTCCCTTCCTTATCTTCTTCTTCTCTGGCTTGTTTCTTTCCCTGGTCGCATGTCAGCTACTCTGCTCAGCACTGCCCCTGCGATTTAGGGCGGTATTGCTCCGTCTTCTGCATCAAGCGACATATAACTAAGCTCCCTGAAAACAGACAAAATTATACGCGTAACCAACGGAGAAGATGGGTGAAACTGTCCGTCCATCTGTGAATCCTTGTTCTGCATCGAGCATAAAAGGGCCTTAAGCAAGGAAACCCAGACTTTGATCTCCACATTCGCCAGTCCATCCTGGGGGATCCCGAGGTGTTCCCAGGCCAGCACAGAGATGTAGTTCCTCCAGCGTGTCCCGGGTCTTCCCCGAGGTCTCCTCCTGGTGGGATGTGCCCGGGACACCTCACCAGAAAGGTGTGCTGACCAGATACCTGAACCACCTTATCTAGTTTCTCTTGATGCGGAGGAGCAGCGACTCTACATTGAGTCCATCCAGATCACCGAGCTTATCTAAGGGAGAGCCCGGCCACCCTGTGGAGAAATCTCATTTCGGCTGCTTGTATTTGCAATCCCGTTCCTTCAGTCACTTCCCACAGTTTGTGACCAAAGGTGAGGGCAGGAACGTAGATCCACCAATAAATCGAGAGCTTTGCCTTTTGGCTCAGCTCCTTCTTCACCATGACAGACCGATGCAGCGTCCGCTTCACTGCACCGATCTGCCTGCTGATCTCCCGCTCCATCCTTCCTTTATTCGTTAACAAGACTCCGGGATACTTGAACTCCTCCACTTGGGGCAGGATCTCATTCCCAACCCGGATTAAGCCTCCAACCTTTATATAAAAACCAAATAAAAGTAAAAGACTGAAATAAAATAAAGTACCATTAAATATTAAATAAATTAATAACAATTTATAAACAAAGGTAAATAATAAATAAACAAAACAAAATAAATACGTAAAAAAGATTGAATAAAGGCAAATTAATAAATAAAAGAAATTAGCTGGATTAAAATAAATAAATAAACATAGGTCAGAAGTGGTTTGTGGCAAAGTTGCGACACCAGGCATCGGAGGGTCAGTCTGCTGTTCTTCAAGCTTATATTTGCATTTTGTACCTTTCTGAGACTGACAGATGATTTTACTTTGCTTTAATTTATCCGTTAAACTCTCCCATAATTTTACACCTGTTATTGAAACACAGATTTTAAAGTTGTCCTGAACCATTGCAAATTAAAATTCAGGTTCCCGCTTAAATCATGCCCCCTTCTCTGTCAAAAACACATTTACTTTATTTTGAAATATATATTTTTATTGTTCTAAATATTAACGCTGTTTTAAAGAGAATCAAATCTGGAAAAGTAAGAGCTTGAATTTTTTAGAAGATTTAATTTGTGTGATCTTTATCTCTTGCATTATTTATCAATCTAATTGCCCTGTTGCTTTTTTTTATTGTTTCTATATTACTTTTTTTTTAACTATTTCTCCACTCCAACCCACCTGACTTATATTAATGGGTCATTGTGCAGAAATTACCAAGCTGTTCGATCCATTTCATTTCAATAGTTTGTGTTGAAGCAGGAAACATCTAAAACCTGCAGGATAGTGGCCCTGGAGGACCAGAGTTTGAGAGCCCTGCTTTATTCCTGAACAACATATTTAAATTAAGATCATTTTATGTTTTTTTCTTGTAAATTTTTAATCTAAAATGTGACAGCAGCTGCTAGAAAACTTAATAGAAGCCATTCAGCCAAACAGAGACACTAAATAAAGCACATCCACCATGAAAGCATCATAAAACTAAAGTTTCTTCTTCTCTATTCAGCAGCTGTGGTGCTGTGGTGGTGGCAGCGGAGCTTCCTCCACAGGGCTTGAGGAGCAGTGAAGTATTGCAGCAGCCCCATCTACAGGCTGCAAAGCTGAAGACCAGGAAGCCAAACTTCAGGAGAGCTAAGACAAAAAACAGAACCGTGAGACTCTACAAGCTGTGTCTCAGGATGACCCGACCCAAAAAAACCAAGAGGGCCAGAAAACCTGGACCCAGCCCAGAGCAGCCAGCTGAGGGGAGACGGCTGGTCTGAACAGGATTATTACAGGAAGGCAACAGAAAAAAGCCACTGTGAAATAAAATAACACGAAAGAATAGATCTTAGACAGTGAAATATCATATTTAGGCTGTTTTGTAATATTTTAATAAATTTAATCTTTACATTTACAGTGCACACAAATGCAAGATGGAATAAATAGATTAAATTCCTATTTTCCCACTTTTTTACTGATAAAATAATAGCCTATGACAAAAAGAAAAGGCTGGAATAATAATGTTAATATCAAAGTTAATTATTTCATGCCAATAAGCCATTTACAAAAAGAAAAGGAAATGTTTAGCCACACATTTTCACAATGTCTTATTTATTCATCATATACTGAATGCTTCCTTTGAAATGTTGCACTATCATCTATTTATATTGTTAGCATTTGGGATTTGAGGTTTAAGTCAAACTCTGTCTGGAGTTTGTGAAATTTATCCACTTCTTTGAGGGATAATGCTTCTACAGTGAAGTACATCAGGTTTCTAAGCTTAAAATCAGGATTTAAACTTGCATTTTCCCTGCAGTGACAGTATATCTGAAGTGATAACTGCTGAGGTGAAAACGACACGCTTGTCAAACTCGATTCACCTTTTAGGACTGTGGACTACAGATTTTAAGATTAGCTCTCTGAATATAAAAATGTGACTTTTTTAGGTATATGAATTCATATAAAATGAAAACATATGTGGAGGACACTTAAAAAGTTCAACTAGAAAGAGAATGATGTGGTTGTGCTTTACTCCTAGCCTCAGATTCATTCAGTACAATCATGGCTGTCGGCCGCCTCCTCATGCTGTTAATGAGGTCTTGAGCACAAAATGCACTTGTATTTGTACAATAAAGAGTTTGTAAATATATGTAAATAAGAAATGTGTAAATAGGTTTATGAAAGGAGAGATAGGGGTGACTGATTAAAAGAGGAAATGTTGGTTTGTGAGGTAAAGCTAAAGCTACACTTAGCTGTTGCTAGTGGTTGAAGCTATAGCTAGCGTAGATTAGCATAATGCTATAGTTTTGATCTAGTTCTGGTCAGTAATGGCTGCCCATTTTATTTGGTTTTTGGCTGATTTTAGCCAGTTTGGGCAAATAATTATTGGTACGTTTCTGTACATGTGACCTGAAGTTTATTAAGTTTCAACATTCGCTAAAGTGTTTGAGCATCTTCTACAGTGTCACTTAGGACCAGTGGTCCACTGGTTTTTGGCCATTATGAGTCCAGTTTATTTTGGTGAAATGTATTATTGAGGTGACCAGCTTTAGTAAACATACTCAGTGGTCCAGGTGTTAGAATCTAAAAAGGCAACTGTGTGGATGAAACTTTTTCTACAAACTGCTTTTAAATCAGAAAAAAACATGGAGACAGTTTTAAATGTTACACAAAATATAAAAAAGAAGCAGTGTGTAAACAATTCAGTCCACCTCTTGAACCTGAAGCCAAGTTAGAAGCAAAAAGTTTAAGTAATTTTTTCGGGATGATGTGGAGGAATTTGGCCTATTCTTCTTTCCATCGTTGATTCTGCTCATTGAGGTTTGCAGCACTGGTTTCTGCAGCTCTCTGCAGGTCCCACCACAGCATTTCAGCCAATTTGAGGTCTGTACTTTGACTTCATGTCAACACATTCTGTTGTAGATCTGCTGCTGTGTTTGGGATCATTGTCCTGCTGCATGAGACAGTTTCAGCCAAGCTTTAGCTGTCACAGATTCTCACATCTGACTCTAGAATACTTGGTACCCAGAGGAGTTCATGATGTTACGATGACTGTAAGGCGCCCAAATCATCACCCTCTACCACCATGCCGACTGCTGGTATGAGGTGTTTGTGCTGATATGTTTTGGTTTTTTGTGCATCATGGTCTAGTCTGTTATTATTCCAGAAGTCTTGTGGTTTTTTTAGATGCAGCTTTGCAAGCCTAAGCCATGCTGCCATGTTGTTTCTACAGAGAAGAGGCTTTCTGCTGCAGCCTTTCCAAACAAGCCATACGGGTTCAGTCTTTAACTGGACTGCCATGAACTTTAACATTTTACATGCTAACTGAGGCCTGGAGAGTCTGAGATGTAGATCTTGGGTAATTCTCTGAGCATTGCACGGCCTGATCTTTTGGGCTGAACTTACAGGGATGTCCACTCCTGGGAAGACTGGCAGCTGTCGGGAATTTTTTCAGTTTTGTGAATAATTTATCTCTCTGTAGAATGATGGAGTCCACATGGTAACCATTCCCAGATTGATGGCCAGCAACAGCTGCTTCTCTAAGATTATTTCTGATGTCTTTCCTCCTTGGCATTGTGTTAACACACCTGAAGACTCAAAACTCTGCTGCTGCTTCTAATGAATTAATTAGTGCATTGATTAACTGCACCGGGCTACTACTGACCCTCTTAATTCCTATGGAAACACTGAGGATGGACTTAGTTCTTCACACACAGTTTCTACTGTTTGACTTATGTTTTGTTCAGTTATTAAAGACATGGTGTAATATATAATGTGTTGTTGTTCACCTGAGGTTGTATTCACTTCATTGTAAAACCTTAGGACAAACTTGGAGTAATTCTTTTGTAAATCCAGATGATTCTGAAAATAAAAAACACAGTTTTCTAACATGTTTTATCTGTTCTGTGTCGACGTCAATAAAAGGCAAACCGAAGCTAAAACGTTTTCCTTTGTGCAGTGATGTCTGGTTTTCTTGGTGTTTGACCGCATTACTCAATAAAAGTTGTAAACATCAGTTTAATGCGACAAATTCATTCCACGAGGACTTAATTTCCTCATCACACGCAACTTAGACACTCGCATCATGAATATCTGTCAGGTAACTCAACTCTTCTCTGATGTCATGTGGAGTAATTGAAACCTTGCTGCAGGCTGCAACCATGGAGCCGACCAACCGGATCCCCGCCTCTCACCGGACACTAAATTCCGCTATGAGGAGACGATCGGCTGCGGGAACATGGCGCATGCACTCCGGATCCACTTCCACCAGGAAAAACTTGGAAAAGTCGCCACATAGTTCACGTATCTCCACATATCTGTAGTCCTGTGGTGTCTGATTACGCCAGAGAAGCGGTGGAGGACTTCTGGACTATTTTTTGGATGGTGTGTGAAAGTTTTCCTGCTGCTGGGGGATGAAAGTCTGGAGCTGCGGTCGCCGGATTTAGCGGAGATGGAAAAACAAAGGGCGAGGAAGGAGAAGGTGAGGTCGGTTTAAACTTTACGTTAAACGATCTGCGATCAGAAAAAGGTGCAACTTGCGCAGGAGGCTGGGGAGAGTTTGGCGGTTCAGTTTGCACACAAACAGGCTGCTGCGCACATACATGAAGATCTGACAAACTTCTGGACGGAGATCACACACACACAGGTCCATCTGATCGCTGTCAGCTGCACGGAGGCTCTGGACTAAAAACATTCCCACTTCTGCTCTGAAAAACATCCACACACCCCACTCACACCACAACAGCCTGAAAATGGATTTAGGTAGAAAAAAATGGATTTAGGTTTTTACTTACTGTTTATTTTAGAGGAAATTGGTACAAAACACATTAACATCTGAAAAATCTGGATTGTAGGTCATAAAGGGAATTATATTTTGTTAAATTGCGTAACTACAAGCAGATTAGGAGTAAAAAAAAACAAACCCAAAACTAAGATTTTAAAGATATTAATTTAATCAAATAAAGTTTTGGGGCATCACAAAAGGAAAGTTAATTTTCACTAAAATCTCTACATGGTCACAGGAAGGCCAGAGTGAACAAAAGTTAGATTTATACACAAAATACACCTCAGAAATCTGCTGGGACTGTTAAATGTAACGCTGTCTGTTTACTGACATGATCTGAGCTGGTAGCTGAAGCTGTTTAATCAAGAAGAAGTTCGTCTGAAAGTGGGACCATTTCTTCTGCTTGCTGGTTTGACAAAACTAGATATGATGATGAGCTATTTCATTCATTTTCTAAATTACTGAACAGAAAAAACACCCAAAATAATGAAGACAACAACTTAGAAATGGTGTTAAAATCTCTTTCTGTGGCTTTGAACATGCCTATTCCATTATTTGTCGACCTGAGAGCGGAGACAGGTTTGTCTGAGCCACAGGAAGGTTTCAGTCTGACCATTTTAAAGTTGGATGATCCACATTTACACAGGCCCAGCAGCAGCTGGAATACACTCCAGCCCCCACCACCCTGCAATGGAAAAAACTGGATGGATGGAAGAAAAAAAATGTTTATTTTAAGTTTGAAAGACATCAGAGCCAAATAAGATCTTGGTTAAAAATCATTAGTCTTAATCTTTAAAATCTATATCTTGATCTTAGAAAGCAAAGTTTTCAGAAACACAGGTTCAGATCCCAAATTTCACTCTTACTTTTTATATCCAACCACTCAAAGTAGAAGTTAAGAGAAGTCTGGAGAGTAGATGGATCTACTTTGTTGATCCCGGACTGGGAAATTAGGGGCTGTAGCAGCAAGTGTTAAAGCAAAACAATGAAGCATGCAAAGAGTACAAGTCAGCAAATCAATAAACATATACAAATACACAAGATAAAAAAGAATAAATATAAGATATAAAAATGTGCATGAACTGTAAAAGTCATGTTTTTAAAAAACAAGTGAATGGAAATTGTTTTAGGGAAAAAAGTATTATTCTAATAGCAGGAGGTCTCCTGTTCTGTTTGCAGTTCTTTCATATTTTCTAGTTAATAAACTTAATTCAATCTTTAGCCTAACGTGCAGACAAACACCTCCATTCATCACATTAAAGCCAGTGCTGACACAGGACCGGTTATTTTCTGGTGAATGTGAGGATAGTTTGCTCTGTTTCAGTTTTCTTTTCACAGTGGGGGTTCATAGCTGGAAATACGAGGAGTGGCATCAGGAAACAGGACGTGATGCTAAATGTGGACGTCGCTTTTGTTTACAGCACGTTGAGGGTGACGGTTTGGGCTCCTCGGGGGTCATTTCAGATATATTTTAACATTTCCACTCGCTGTCTTATGTAATGTTAGCAGAGATTTTACAAAAAAGCAACAACTTGTGGCGTCTCACATGGATAAAATCAGAAAATGAATATATTTAATTGCAGCTTACTGCAGCTGTTGTTTCCAGGTATTCAGCTTCCCAGTTTGTGTCTCCATGTTGTTCTCCAGGAATGTTCTCCCCTGGATGGATGGAGGGGCTGGGAGTAGTGGGAGTAGTGGGAGTAGTGGGACAGGACAGAGGGGAAGTGTGTGTTTGCTTGTAATCTTGGAAGGACGAGGACAGGATATTTACGTCACGTTCCTGTTGCAGTGTTGTTCCTCTAAGCTGAACTTGAACTCTGCTGTGTAAACTCATCTGGACACACCACCTCGGCATGCGTGTGTGTGTTTGAGTGTGTGCTGCTGAAACCAGATGTCAGCAGAGGTGCTGCCGTAGCTGGAGTTATCCTGCAGGTACAGCTGGCAGCTTGGAGAGGTCGGATTAATGACATGCTGCCACAGAAATGTGCAAGCAAATTTCCCAACACGCAAACACATTTTATTTTCTGAAAATAGTCAGAAATGTAGCATCACACTAATCAAAGCACAACAAGGAAACACACTGTTATCTGATCAAATCTGAGGAGAAAAGAGGGACGTAAGAAAGTGAAAAACAAGCCAGACCTGAAGGCTGGATCCCTGACTGATGCTCCACCTCTTCAGACTCGTTCCTTAAAAAAGACGTTTTTGTTAACTTCACTGACTTTAATTAACTGGAACGATTTGAGTTTGTAGAATTAAATAAACGTGATTAATTCCACATAAATTTGAAGGGAACTGTTTTTATTTTCAACCTACATGACGACTTCTCATCCAGCTTCCTTACATAAATTCATGAAGTGTAAATAGTTTGCAGGATGTTGACATGGACGTCGTTTAACTAAAATAACATCAGACCACGACCCTTTTTTATGCTGGATAACTGGTTTTAAAAAGGGAGAAGCAGGAACTGGAGAGCAGTCACATCACACCAACAGTTAATTATAAATCTTTTCAGGTAAACTGTGATCCACTCTTTCTGGTGGAAGGTGGATTACTGCTGAAAGGAGCTCAATACAGATACCAGAAAACCGGTTTCTGGAGCCAGAGATCCTCAACGAGACATTAAATTATGTTTTACATTTTATTGTTTTTCATCATAATATCCAGAAACAACGGGAAAGTAAAAATAAACATGAGAAACTTTTAGTTTTGATGTAAAATGAGTTTTTATAAATTTTCACCACATACTGAAATCATTAGAAACTTTTTTTGTGTCATTTGAAATATTGATCAACCAAAGAAATAAAATACTGGTTAATCTCAAAGTGAAAAGTAAAAAACGTAAAGCTGTTTCAGTGAGTTACTTCTAAACCGTTGTTAATGCAGGTGAACAGCATTGTGGGAAAACCACCACCACTCATCTAATTAACATTCATTCGACTTAATTACATTAATTTATGCAACCTTATGGACACCAAAGTTCATTTGACTTATTTAAGATTATTTAAAAATAAGTTATCCACTGAATATACTGTAGCCACTGTTTCTTGGGCTGATCTTAAAAGTTGAAAATACGAGGCAGCTATGAAGCGATTTGCAGGGACTGTGTATAACATCTCTAAGCTGGTGTTGAGCCTAAATCTGTTTCCTGGCAGAATGTGACCACCTTTTCCAGCTCGTATGATAAACCAAACTAATTCTAAAACATTCAGCTGTTCGTGCAATCTTTTTATTATTATTATTTTTTTTATCTATAAAAAACCAAAACATGCTACTACTGCATACAGCTGGTACACTCTAATCTCAGATTAGTTGAGTTTACTAGAAATTTGGAAACCTGTTGCCTTAAACCACTGTAGTTTTTACAAATGCTGAAACTAAACATGTCAAGTTGTTCAACATAGACGACCGTTAGACTTCACTCCAACAAATTAGTTCACCTAACTCATTTTCTTTATACCCACTGGTTGTTTGAACTCATTCTCTTAAGTCAGATTTACACAAATAGTTCAGTTCTTTTAAATAAAGATTAAATCACACTGACTCAGTCAACTTAAAAGACTCCACTTGTTCCAAATTAAATGTTTGATTAATCTAAAAGTTACTTAAAATTACATTTAACTTTGTTGTACACCTTTTATTACTATTATTATTATTATTATTATTATTATTATTATTAATAATAATAATAATAATAATAATAATAATAGTAATAATAGTAATAATAATAATAATAATAGTAATAATAGTAATAATAATAA
>JBAFTA010000021.1:2297784-2311401 GCA_036919975.1 Melanotaenia parkinsoni
TGGAGTTGGTTTAGTGAGGATAGCAGGTAAATAGTAGCAGGAAGAACTGGAAATGAGGAAAAAGTGGAAACATGGAACTAGTTTCTGTTGTGTGTTTGTTTCAATAACAATATTTTTTCTCCTGAAAGCCGAGACTTGAGAGAACGATGAGATGATTTAAATGTTGATGTAAATTCTGTTTTCCTGTTCTTGGCCTTTATGCTGCTATATCTATTCATACATTCATTTACATCATTTTAGCCTCATAATCTGACAGCTGAAGCTGGAAACATCATGTCTGACGGATTAATAGGGATGAGCTTCTACATGTACTTTTACATAAACACAAATAAAAAAACACCACAGACAAACCAAAAATAGAAAGAATTAGCTTGAAATTTTTATTGTGGTGTCTACAGTTTGGGGTCACCTTTCAGCCTCAAAGACCGGAGCTTGTTGTAATGATGAAAACGGAGACAACACAGATACGAAGATCGAGCTCTGAGACTGGAGAGTGCTGAGGAGGAGGATAAAAGAGAAACAGCAGGTGAAATACCTGCTGTGGCTGCAGAGAAGAGTGAACGGATTAGACAGAAGTGTGTGTGTGTGTGTGTGTGTGTGTGTGCGCGCAGCAGCTGAGAAAGGGTGTGTTTGTGTTCATGTATGGGAGCAAAGATGAATGGTCTCATTTGTGGTTGGTGCCTGGAGGCCACACAGACAGATGTAGCCACACTGCTGCAGACTTTATCTCACACTGAGACCACGTCCACAAGAAGTACGGAAATACTTCTAAAAAGCTCTGGTGTGAGAATTCTGTCCACACTAGACTTTACCGGCCATGAATAAAACTATGTTTTCCTCCTGGTTGTTGGGTTATTTTTTTATTTTGTTAGTTTGTTCGTGTTTTGTATTGTTTTTTTTCTTAATTATCTTCAGATAGGATTCATATTACTGATGAACTGCAGACTCAGCATCTTCGTCTGGAATGAGAAGGTGATGAAGACGATGCACAGTGAATGTGCATTTATTTGTAGAAATGTGTAAATCAGAGGTTTTTTCTTAGATAGATAGATAGAAATACTTTATTAATCCCTTTGGAGAGTCCTCAGGGAAATTAACTATATATTTAATGGCTGTTTATGGGCTGGTAATACTTGACACACCAGTTACTGCACAAATACTGATGTCCGTTGCCATGACAACGGATGTTGCAATGTCCCATTTTCAATCTGTTATCTCGAGATCACAAAGCTTGTTTTCATGTTATAAGAAGTCAGTTTACCTTGTTGTGTTGAGAATTTCTCCTTTTGTTGTCCTTAAATAAGCACCTACATTAGCTGGTTATCAGGAGATAATCTACGTTTACTAGACATCACCTGATGATTGAGTTAAGCTCAAAAATAAGTGGTTTATGTTGTCTAATGAGACCTGAGGGATATTCCATGAACATCGCTTAACAGAGACTTATCCGAAAAAGTCAGACTCAAACTGACTATATCCCCTAATTAAGCCTCAAGTCGTTCCACGAACACAGCTCAGCCTCATTTAATCCAGACGAACGTGTGTCGTCTGGCTTAGGGCAAGACCTGGGATGTCTAACAAGCCCAGAGGAATGAAGGAAAAGTGGACGAAATGAGCGAAACAAAAGGCAAAATCAGAGCGCTGTTCATGTCATCAGCAGATCAAATGCTGCTGATGAATCTTTATGAAGAATGCAAACATATTTTACCAACAACAGGCCAAAACTGCCGCCATTAACAGGACCAGAGAGGCGGTAGGGTGGAAAATAACCAACAGACCAAATGCATTGGTCACATAGGTTTCCATGGTCATGTCATTTCCACTTTTGGTGTTCTACCAGGAGTGGTGGAGCAGTGATTAGAGATGACTTTAGGCTTGGTAGACCCTGGTGCTCAGATGCTGATTGAAAATTATCTGAAGTCGGGAAGGTAAAAACCACCTGTAACAGCGTTCTCTGACACTTTTAACTAGTTTTATGACATATACTTTCTCCACAAAAGCTACTGAACTTTGTGTTTGAGCAAAACCAACAACATGAAAAACAAAGGTTAAAGGCATCTACGGTTTTAACTGTTCCATATTCTGAGCGCTGCCCCCATGTGGCGGTGGGAAGGTAAAACATGTAACGGTGCTTGGAGGTAGTTCAAGCCATTTCTGCTGTCCTGCACATTTATTTATAATGTTTGCTCATTTAACCTCACTTCTGCTTGGTTTTGTTCTCTTTCACGGAAGCCATGTTCGCTGCCAGACCAAAGATAAACTAAGAGTCTGGATTTTTGCAACCTGCTGCAACAAAACGAGCACCAGGTTTGAAAAAGCAGCTGGAAGGAAGTTTGAGGAGGTCTGTCTTTGCAGGCTCTCGTACAGCCCATCAAACCTAAAACAGTGGTGTTTCTCTGTTGCAACACCTAACATTTAGAAAGAAGACTGTGGTGTGTGGAGTTCACCTCATTCGCAGTATTAACAGTTATGCTGTGTTTTCATCACAGTTTGCTTGTGCAAACTCCTGGTTTTAAGTCTTCAAACTGATTGATGTTGCACTTTGTGTGTTAACTTGTTCTGGAGTTTGATTTTTATAAAGTTGACTCACATCCACTTCCCTTTCCGGGCTCTGCAGACTCCTCACTATCCAGGATTTAGGGGTTTAATTCTAAAACAGCAACCTTAAATGTGATGATAATGCAAGTAAACAGCTGGAAGAGAACAGGAACTACATGAACACACTAAAACTGTTTACTTACGCACCATACACCAGCACACACACAAACAGAGCCATGACATTCATCACTGCCACAGTGTGTGCTTGGTAGCCAAGTTTTGTGTAGAAAGTGCTTCATCATATTGACTTTTCTGACATATGAAGCGTGCAGGTGTGTGTTCGCTGGCAGTATGTTTATCAGGGAAGTGACAGGTGTGTGCAGAGGCAGAGTGATGATGCTGCTCAGAGAGATGACGAAGATAAAGATTTGATAGAGATGCAGCTCATCTCTGCTCCTCTGATGAACGGGTCTTCCGGCTGCTGAAGGAAAGGCTGAGGTTCAGAGTTCAGGACTGACTTTGTTTCATTGCATAAACACAGTCAGGCAGGCCAACCAGACAATTTGGGGTCTGGGTTTTTGAAGAAGAAAAAAAAGAATTAAAGAGAGATTTCAGGTGACACTATATAGGGACAGATTTACTAAACGGTTCGAATTAGCAGCACCCTGGACCAGGGTGTAGTCATTTACAAGGCAGTTAATCATAGCTGGTTGTACAGACAAGTTCAGTGTAAGGGAAATATTCTGAATGTATATAATAATTATCTTTCAGCCATAAAGGGCTGAATCTGCTTGTTTTCAGCCATGCGACTTTAGGTGAACGAACTGGTGGTCAAACAAACCAAAATGGTTCATGATTTTTAAGAAAGATAAAAGACGTCGTCTGAGTATTTTTACTGTTTAGAGTCGAGTCCAGACATTCGTTCATCTATGTGACATCATAGATCCTTATATGTTATTCAAGGAAGATTTAAGCTTTGAGTTGGAGAAGTAGTTCCAGATCTCAGAAACAGAACTATCTGCTGCTTTAGACCAGCTTCTGCCATCAGATGAAAATCCTGCTTGGTATCTGCTTCTGGAAGTACACATTTTTATTTTTATTAGCGTCGTTGCTACGTGTGTTTAGTGTAAACAAACCACAACCAGTCTATCATGGTCGAGATTCTTCGTAGGACCCCAGTCTGTCATCTTCATCAGGAAGGTTGCTAGGACATCCTGTTGGATGAAGCTAAAATATTAGCTCATGCTAGAGTTAGCTCAACTTGTGTTGTTGCTTAGCAACCACAATTATGATGAGTAAAGCATGAAAACAGCCTTCCCATGAGCTTTATTTCTACACAACATATCAGAAGCTAACAGAGGACCCGAACCAGCAGAAGTAAAGGGATTTAAAATGAACTGATCACTCAGGCATTCAAGGTTCACAAAACACTTTTCTTGATGTCTTTTCATAACATTTTTGCCTTTCTACATTTTTTTATGAGAAATCCTGACATAAGGCAAAGCGTGTTTATTTTTATAGCACATTTTATGTACAAGTACCCTCAAAGTAACCTCTGTCGGCTTCACAATTTTAATGACTGAAAAACACAAACGTAGGGAATGTTACTGCGTACCACTATGGGCTTGTGCAGAAGTTTCAGGTCCCTCATTTCCAATATTACTTTCACATATCAAGTAAACACATTTGCAGCATTTACGACATCATTTCATGTTGTTAATGTGCCAAAAAGAGTCTGTAAAGGTATCGCAGTACATAGGAGGAGCTCTGCAGTTTTCCTGTACTCCTCTGAAGGTTTCGGTATTTTGTAAAAATGAGGGTCCTGAAACTGCTGCCCCAAGTACGCCTTTTTAAATCTGCTTTTGAAAATTTCTTCTTTTTATGCTAACCTGGCTGTTGTGAAGCACTTTGCAATCAGGTGTTTTAAAAATTTGCATTTGTGGGCTTTGAAAATGTTTCTGTAAAGTCCAAATGAACAAACTAAGTAACTGTGCTCGTGGTCATGAACGGTTATTTCTTATTTAACCGCAACACGCTGGTCACCTGCACCCACTGCTTGTCTTTCCTTTAACCTGCTCCTCCTGAATTTCAGCCCTGCCCTGTAACAATAATGTAAAGCTGAAACGTATTTTAATGACTTCAGCTTGCAGGTGTAATCTTATTTTCATGCCGCTGGTGTCTGCACGTGCATGTCTTCTTTGTTTGCTGCTGGTAACAGGTTGCAAATATGCAGTTTACAGATTTCATGAAAAAACAATGAGGAAGGCAGCAGCCATGAGCATGAACAGATCTACTACACACAAATGAAGAAGAGCAGCTGTTTCATTATTGATGGTGTCTGAGGGGCCTGTTTGCTTTAAAACCAGCTGTGGTTGTCTAACTCAATAGAAAAGCATTTGATCACGTTACATTATGAATGCGGTGTGAAGTAAGATAAAATGTAAAGATCCTAATTTGTTCTTTTAAATAGTTTTTCCTCCCATCAGAAAAGAGGAGAAAAAAAGAAGAGATGAAGAAATGTATAATTTCTCTTTTTATACATCTCTTGCTTGAATGGATTATTGGAAATTTAATTAAATTCCAATTAAACTGTCTTTACTCAGACATTACTCAGACATCAGCCTGCTACTCGGCTTGTTTAACGAGCCACCAAACAAGCATTCGTCATAGAAAAGTGCTCCTCTAATGTCCGCCTGCAAATGCCCCTTTGGTCCATTTAGCTGCTGATGTGATCCTCGTTTTTCAGATGCACCGACCACACACACCGATGCACCGCAACACAGCAGCTACACAAACGATTACATCACATTTTTCCATCTTTCTATGTTTTACAAGTGAAGAAGGATCTGCTGATACATTTTAGACTCACCTCCAGACAGTCTGCAAGCTGAATTTGTTTTTATTTTAGACAACACAACTTAACATTTGATGCTCGCTGCCATAAAGCTGTCCATAAGAATCTGTTTCTTAGTTTTCCACAGTAAGAAGCATCTCAGACATGTGTTGTCTGGACTGAAGTTAGGGTCACATAAAAAAGAAAACCCAATAAAAAAGAAAAAAGTCATCTGGGTCTGACCAGGTCTTCAAATAAAATACGACTTTGCATGAAGAACAACATATTTAACCAAACTAAACCAAAGCTCCATCATCCAGCAGCTTGTTGAAGTAATGGTTTTCTAGATGATGTTATCACTTTCATGGTCGTGGAGGAACTTTGGTCCACTACTCTTTCCAACGTTTCTTCAGTTCATTCGATTTCTGCAGCTCTCTGAAGGTCCCATCACAGCATTTTAACCAGGCCGAGGTCTGGATTTTTTATTTTCCAGCCATTCTGTTGTGGATCTGCGACTGTGTTTGGGATCGTTGTCCTGTTTCAGGCTTTAGCTGTCAGACAGATAGACTCACATATGACTCGAGAATACTTTGTTATCCAGAGGTGTCCAGGTCCAAATAACCATCCCTCCACCACCGTGTTGATACTATGAGGTGTTTGTGCTGTTATGTTGTTACAACATTGTTCCAGAAGAGTTGTGGTTTGTTCAGATGCAGCTTTGAAAACCTAAGCCGTGCTTCTATTGTTTTTTAGAGAGAAGAAGCTTCTGTTCTTCCAAACAAACCATCTTGCCATAAACTTTAACATTTAACATGCTAACTGAGGCCTGGAGAGTCTGAGATGTAGCTGTTGGGTTTTTGCATCATCTCACTGAGAGCAGCATGAAGCGTTTATGCTCTTTTTTAAAGTCATTTCAGAAGGAATTGTAAAGCTAGTGACTCACAGAGCGTGAGTCAGAGGCAGCTCAGATCACGACACCTGTGACTACGAAGACAAAAGGTATTTAAAGTGTGATCACACAAATGACAGCAGCTAAGAGAAGCATGCGACTTAGAACATTTTCCACTGACCTTTCTAAAGGTTAATTGGTCCAAAGAAATAGTTTTAGTCTCATTCATGTCTGCTGTGTGATACACATTTGAGAGTAAAGCTGAATATCTGGTGTTTTACTGTCTAACAGTGTCAACAACACGGGAAACAAAAAACATCAGGGCCATTTTTAAAGATGTCATCATTTTAAAGGCTGAACAAGCCAGTGAATGAAACAGAAATGTGTCAGTAACCTGCCTTTCAAAGCAATAAAGAGATCCTTCAAAAACCTTGTTACAAACAGCTATGAAAATATTATATTTTAACATATATTTACTATTTTAAATCAGTGTGTCTTTTAAAAAACATTAGCCTAAAATAAACTTAACGGCTAATAATAGTTATTTGTAGTTTGTTTTTATGTAAAAAGAAGAAAACTAAAATAATTCCCATAAAATACAGTTAAACTAGTCTATTATTATTATTATTATTATTATTATTATTATTATTATTATTGGCATAACAGTAAAAATTTAAATGACACAAAATGTCCAGAGGATCTCTAACGGATTAAAGATCCAACAATCTGGAAAAGTTCAGGAGTTTTCTGATGGTTAGTTTAGTCTCAGGACTCAGTTTTGAGATTGAGCTTAGTTTTTTCTCTGATGAACTTTAAGACATATTCGACGTCAGTGTGCTACGAAGCTTCGCCATCTTCAGGAGACTCACTTTTAAAGAAACAGGTTTTAAGCTTTGTCATCTCTCAGAACTGAACCCATTTGGCTTTTTTTACTAAGAAGAATAGTGGAGGCAGACATAGAAACTGAAACCTCTTTCTGCATCTCTGCTGTTTGAAATCTGATCTCAGGATGATGTTATTGTAGATCAGGGAAGCTGAGAGGGCAGAGACACCGGCTCCCACAGAAAAACATTTATAATCCCCCATCCTGCATAAACAAAAATAGAAGAGTTGGTCTTCGCATCTACAAGCCTGCAAGGATGGCTGTAAAAGCTGAAGTTGCAGCCTGCAGAGAGACGGGAAATCCAGAGTGTGACCAATGTGTAACACGATTTATTTTTTCTGTTGGGCTTTTCTGATTCATGATGGAGTAAGTTTTAATATATGGGAGCTGAATTAGGACAGTTGCTGCTCTGGTTCTTAGAGCTGAACTGAAAGGTAAAGATTTACTGGTCTGTCTAAGTTCCAGCTCTCATCTATGGCCATGAGATTTGGGCAGTAACTAAAAAATTTAGATTGTAGGTACAAGCAGCTGAAGTGAGAAGAAAGGAGGCCTCCTGGTCACCTCCATGTTACCCCCATGGCCCAACCTCAGATAAGTACAGTATAAGAAAATAGATGGATGGAGCTGAGTTATCACAGTATACTGAAATTAATGTGTCTGTGTCAGAGTGGTGAAGCACAGACTAAAAACAGCTGCATCAAATAGGATAAAAGCAGGATTACATGACAAAACATTTTTTATTTATCACATTTATAATTATATTCTGGCGGTGTTAGTGGCATCGGGCTACAGGGAGTAGGCTTCTCTCAGATGGGTATCTGGGAAATTTGAAGGTCGGATCAGTGCCTTGGGCTCCTTGTTCTGCTTTCCAGTTAGTTTCTGAGTTGAGGTGTTCACTGTGCTGCTGGGAGAGGCTTCTGTAATCATATACCAGGAGCTGAGGTTTCCATCTCATCATAAAAAGTAATTCTGCTATATTCACATTGAACAACATTTACATTAAAGCCCCAATACCCAAATAAAAACACATATAATCTCTTTTATTTGATACCTTAAGACCCCCTCTGAAAGGTTGGTGTATCCCTGTGTTTGAGATGCACTCCTTTGGGGACCTGGAGGTCGTTGGGTGTCCAGCAATAACCCTAACCCTGATCAGCTTTCCCAAACATAAAGTTTCAACAGATTCTGAAAAAGTCCAAATGCTCCCTTTACGTCCATAAAGTAGTCCATTAGTAATGGTGATCACGATAAAGTTTATTTTCAGAAAGAGATATAATAAAAAAGTGATCTGTGCGGCCATGAAATACATTATCTAACTTCTTTTGTGTTCTTTTCACTGGTCTCACATCAGCTTTGCTGCTCAACACTGCCCCCCCTGGCTTCTGGTAGTACTGCTCCATTAGTTGCATCAGGTTACGCATCCATAAGCTCTCTGAAAACAGACCAAACTACACTCACAATAGATACAGAAGAAGGACTGGCGGACGGCTCTGTATCTGTCTTTATCGTAGAGCATAAATGGGCCTTAAATCCGCTCACATTCAGATCTGCAGCCAGATGTCTGCTTTAATGTCAGATCTGGAGACGGTCTTCCAGAGAGTAGCTTCTTTCGAAAGTTTACCAGGTGCTTATTTTTTCTTTAATTTAGTAACTTTAGGGGTCTGAAGAGTCACTAAATTGATCAAAATGCAAGAATGTAATTTGCTCCTTGAATCAATAACATAAATTAAGTTCACAGACTGATAGCAAAGGTAAACCGTAGTGACAGATGGAGCTCACTAACGGCATTCCCAATCACAGAAACATGCGCTCCATCCGAGGTGACTGCTGGTGCGTGACCGTCGGCCGTTTAAAGGATGACTTAATGTCCAGGAGTAAATGACTGAAGCCTAATTAGGTCCGGTGAGGATATAACATGGCCATTAGCTGAGTTATAACCCCGACTGTGTCTCTGTGAGCCTCCACCCTTGTTCACCATCTCACTGTGAAAGGAACGTAGCGTGTTATTTTCCTCTCAGCTGTGGAGGGATGGATCACCAGTCCTGGTTGTGGTGTTCGTAGAAGGATCCCAGGGCTCAGCCGGAGGGAGGAGTGTGTCTGTTTTGAGAGTTTAAGGGTTTCATTTGTCCGTTTATTTCAGACAACGGGGTTCTCGGCTGGAAACAGGTGGAGTGCTGCCTCCTGATTGGGAATTGGCTTCAGGTGGAGGAGTTTAAGTATCTGGGGTTCTTGTTCCTGACTGGTTGGGTGTGATGGAGAGCTAAGTCAAAAAGCCGTGCCCTTGATTTGATGGTCTATCTGTGTTCCAACCCTGATTAAAAGAATGAGAGAATGAAAGCGGCTGAAAGCTTTGGAAGGTGACCAGGCTCAACCAGAGAGATCAGGTGGGCAGCTGACACTAGGTCTGGAGAACCTGGGTTCAAGTCCCTGGTCTGGCAACTAAGGTAAACCACTGTGGGTCCCTGAGCAAGGCCCTTAATCCCCAACTGCTCCCCGAGTGCTGGAATCTAGCCTGGCAGCCTACTGCTCCTAGCAACTAGGATGGGTTAAATACAAAAAAAGACTTTCCCAGCTGGAATTAATAAAGTAGAATAAATTGAACATTAAAAGGAGTAGGCTAAGGTGGTTAGAACATCTGATCAGGATGCACTGGAGACCCTAGGGCAGAGCAGGACTTGCTGAGAGGACTGGATCCTGATGTGGTAGTAGGGCGATCAGGTCTGATCTACTGTCTGGTGGGGATGGTAGACTGGATCCTGATGTGGCTAGCTCCACGTTGGGAGGTGTGGGGCTGCAGATACTTGGTTTGGGGTCTGTCTCTTGATCTGTGTCCTTCCTCTTTACTTTTCTTTATCTTCCTCTACTAAATCAAACTGATTTCAGGATATGTTTCTCCACATTTTCATGCTGTAGATACTTTAAAACCAGCTAGCAGCCTTGCTAGCCTGCTGTTAAATAAAACTGCTAACTAACTAGCTAAGTAACATGGACTCTGAGGTTCTCTTTCAGCATCTTTATAGTTTATTTTTAGTGTCATTATGAAAATCTTGATTATCTAAGTTGTTTTTCACTAAAAACTAAAAATCACATGGCTTCCCCACATTATCTTAAAACTAATCTAGTGCTAGCATAGAACTAGATCAGCACTGTTACATAGCTTCATGCTAACATCAGGTTAATGGCCTCACATAATATTAGTTGTACAAAATCTCTTCTAGAAATGTGCAGCCAGACATCAATATTTTTAAAGAATGAATAATAAGGGAACTAAAATGTACTCAAAACTGGTGTAGTGTTACTGGTGATCCATGCATGTCCTATAGCGATCTGAGGTGGCACCTGGGGTGTCCAATCAGATTTCTGAGGTACTCACCTTGGCCCCCTCTCTAGCTCCAGCCCTCAAACCAAGGAGAAGAGCTGAGATTAAACATTAGTTTGCATATATCTGCAGCTTAAATGGTGTGTTTATGGAAACGTAAACAGTCCCATGGATTTGGGGCAGCAACTGGATAAACTGGATCCCCTCTGTGTTTTAAACTGGATCTTGGAACATCTAAGAGAAACTGGTTGATCACAGCGCTGTAACAGAGACGTGGATGTTATGATCTGTTAAAAAAAGCTAGATCCAGTCCAGGTAAAAATGTAAAGGTCCTTTACAGCATCTTAAAATCAATCCAGAAACGAACTGGGAGCCAGTGAGGCTTCACTTTAAGCTGGACAAAGCTGACCTGAACAACTGGAACCAGGTCTTAAGGTCACTTAGATGATTGAGAATTCATTGCAGCGGATTATCAGTGTTAAAGAACATAAATAGACCTGGATGTCGTCCACAAAATGATGAAAAGGAATATAACACATACACATATAAAATGTAAAATGCATTTTGTTAAAATGGCCTTGGGGTACTTAACAAGTGAGAAGGGAACTAGATGTAGAAAAATCTCCTCTCAGTTGAGTATAAGCCAAACCTTTGATCTGGACCCGAGGGTTCAAGTCTTGACAACAGAATGTTTTGATCCACTTTATGAAAGGCTGCAAGTCTAACGGCAGTAAAACAGCAGAGTTTCCTGAGTCAGCAGCCATGATCGGATGTATTCCTGTTCCCCCGAAGCTGGTGGAAAGCCTGAGTTCCTTTATTACGTCCATTGTCCAGGATTCTCGCCCCATCCAAGTCAATGAGTGAGTCACTTTTATCTCTTCTTTTGAAAAACACTTTGTTGTCTGGTTTATCTTTTATCACACCCCCAGCCATCTCTGCTTACTGCAGGGGTGTTGCTGTGTTAACTTGCAATAAAAGAACAAATCTTCTCACCAGCAGAATCAGAAGCGATGCAGCTTAAAAAAAACAAATAACACAAGTTTGACCATAAAAAGCATGAAAGATGAGAGACAAAGAGGAGCTGCTGTGATGTCCTGACCTTCATACAGGTGTTCCTGCAGATGCAGCATGTTTTCTGTGGTTTATGAACCTTTAGTGAAACATGCTTTACACATGTCTTCATTCCTCATACTTAAACTCTTTTTGCTTTTATACCCCGACCATCGCAGATGGAGTGGCACTTCCTCATGTTGATGTGGGGTAAAATTTAATTAAGTTTCTTTCCCAGTTTGATTACACAGAAAGGCCCAGAAGATCGAGTCAGGGCAGCAGTGATGTAATGCAGGTGTAACTGGTGAACGACAGCAGGAAGAAGGTAAAAGATGACAAGCTGCACCTCCTCCTAACCTGCCCACGCCTCTCTGCGACTTCTTATGTCAGCTTAGTACAACAACGCTCGCCGTCAGGTGAATGAAAGAAGTTTAAACGGAGTGAAGACGTGAGGAGACCTGCAGCTAGGAGATGTGCTGCATCAAAGTGGGTTATTAGGATCATCAGTCTGACAGGTTTTTCCCAAGACTGTGATGAAACCAAACGGCAGCGATGATGTCAGCCTTGCAAACCAGCTACAGCGTGAGGATCAGACAGGTTAAAGCTCGGGTTTATTCACAGCTCTGCATCTTAACGGTGCAGGGAAGGAAAACAATGACGCAAATTAAACACAATTATTTCCATGAAATACTTCAGATGTGACTCAAAAAGCTTCAGTTGGAAACGTGAAGAAAAAAAAGTGTCACAATGAAGCTCCTTAAAGTAAAAAGTTAAAAGATTTAATTGGGTAAAAACTGGAAAACTGTCATAATTTTTTTGTTACTTTGAACTTCAAATTTAACTTAAGTGATAATTTGTTAAGAAATGTCGATAAATCTTTGAGTACAGGGTTTTTTGTTCAGACAGACTTAAATGGATAAGAAACTGGAGAAACCTCAGCTGGGTTTAAATGTTGGCAGATTTTTGTGGAAAACAAAAACATAAGTAAATGAGATGCGTTCAGGAAACAAGTAAAATCCTTACAAGATAAAAATACAAAGCTCGTGCTTCTGGCAAATTAAAATATTTTACATAACTGATATGATGTTTGCTCTGTTTTATTAAACAGCTGAAATTTAAACAAATATTAATTTTTCATTTGGAGCCACAGAGAGATGCAGATTATTCATCTAAACATCCTGCAACCAGGTAAGCGTCAGCCTGGTCATCGCTTCAGCTCATTTAGTCATGTTTAGGATGATTTAGGATGTCTTTCTACAAGAAGACGCATTAAAAGTCATGAAAACCTTACAAGCATCAGATCCCGTTCATACAACAAAACTGCAGGTAACATGTATCCCATTATTTTCTGTGATGGAAGCTGAGAGTGTTGCAGTGAGATCTGGCGACTGATACAAGGTGTGACAGGTATCTGCATCATAATGTGTGTGGGTGCATGAAAGAGATTTGAAACTGGATGAGGAGAGGGGCTGGAAACAATATTTTATTTCATTATACTCGGCTCCGTGCACACAGGAGGATGACTGGTAGAGAAAAACAGGCTGACAGTATCTATTACACAAAGCCTGCCGGATGTTCAAAGCCACGATGCACAAGTGCATGCAAACACGCAGCTGAAACACACTCGTATAATAATACACAAAGCAGCATAAAAAGTTTGCATGTAAATGTGTGAAAGAGTGAACCAATAGTTAATATTGGTGCAATAAAATCACTCGTGGTAAGAGTTGGTTGTGTTTGTGAGGTGAAAGCCTGGAGGAAGAGCAAAGAGTCCTGCTGTGTTAATATGAACATCAAAGACGAACTGGCTGCTGCAGAACGCCGAAAACTTCATGTCTGTTTAAAGAAATTAACCTTTGAAATAACACACCTGCGGTTTTTACAGCTAAATACAGCTGCTGTTACTACTGCAACACATACAGCCACAAATCTTTAGCACCCCACTTTTTCCTTCAGATCTGCCTTAATTCTTGCTTGCATAGATTCAAGAGGCTGGAAACATTTCTCAGAGGTTTTGCTGCATATTGTTTTGTGACATGGTGCATTATCCTGCTGGAAGTAGCATCAGAAGATGCTCCACTGTGGTCATAAAGGGATGGACATGG
>JBAFTA010000021.1:2349698-2361263 GCA_036919975.1 Melanotaenia parkinsoni
CAAACTCTACTTATATTCCATCCATCCATCCATCCATCCATCCATCCATCCATCCATCCATCCATCCATCCATCCATTACAGCCACTTCTTCCAACCCCTTGGCCAGCTGAGATACATAGTCCTTCCAGTGCTCATGGTGAGACCTTCCCAGGGAGACATGCTAATCAGATGCCTGAGCCACCTTATCTGGCTCCTATTTGCTCTGATCTCCTCCTGGATGACCGAGCTTCTCATACATCTCTGAGAGAGAGCCCAGCCACCCTGAAGAGGAAACTCATTTTAGCCGCTTGTGTTCATGATCTGGTTCTTTCAGTCACTCGCCACAGATGGCAACCGTATGTGAGGGTAGGAACATAGATCTACCGGTAAATCAAGAGCTTCTCCTTTCAGCTCAGCTCCTTCTTCACCACGATAGACCGATGCAGAGTCCACATCACTGCAGATGCTGCACCAGTCCTCCTGTAGATCTCCGGCTCTATCCTTCCTTCACTCGTGAAACAAGACCCAGTAATACTTGAACTCCTCCACTTGAAGCAGGATCTCATTCCCAACCCAGAGAGGACCCCGCTCTTTTCCAGCAGAGGACCATGGTAGAGGTGCTGATTCTTGTCCCAAACCATTCATGATCCAGTGATTGATATGACTGAACAAAGTCACTTCAATTCGTATCAAATCACATGAAACAGGCAAAATACCAAAATGTAATTTCTTCCTGAGCTCAGTCAGACATTTAAATGAAGAACCGCCTGTTCTTCTGTAGATCCATGCATTGTTGCACCCTCTCTTTGAGTCCCAACTTGCATATTAACTCTGTAGTCCACAAATATTCACTTTTTTTTTTAAAAAAAAGTCAGTCATTCTTGTTTCATCTCAGACAAATGAATGTTTGAGCAGCTGAACCAGGTCTGCAGGAACTCTTCTTTCAGCCAGAAGTTTAGCTGACGGTGCCTCGTTATACCGCTCTGTCTAACCGAATGGTTACAGCAAACATAAAAAGTATAAAACACGTGGCTCTGTGGTTTCTTGCTCTTCTACGTCATCTGTTAGAAGTTTATTTCAGAAGCAGTTTTAAACCTCATCTCTTTAGCCCTTTAAAGATTCGTTTGACCTTTGGTTTTCATCCATAACCGCTCCAACTTTTGTTGTCAGGAGTGTGTTCGGGCGTTTGGCCTCAGCTGGAGTCACCGACTATTTATCCCACTTTGTGTTCATGACACTGTGGTCGGCCCTGCAGCAACACCAACACACTGAGGACTAAAGCCTCAGATTAGACTTGACCCCCGTCTCCATTCTTCTCAATGAAGCTGTCTAAAGACGAGGACAGGACAAAGACAGTCCGGGTACACAGAGTGTCGGGCGGGACAGGAGCTAACATGTAATCCAATTCCTCTCCTCTTTGTCTTCATTCGCTCCCTGTCATGACAGATTATGTTAAAGGGGAGGAAGAGGGGGGTGGGATGATAAATGAGAGGGAAGAAGAGGAGGAATTAATGTGAAGAGAGAGGAAGACGAGACAATTAAGTTACAGTGAGGCCGGCGATGATGGACGAGGGAGTGTGTGTGGTGTGTGTCGTCTCTTTGATCCTCCGGGTGAATCTGGTGGCTAATGAAGTGTGTTCTGTTTGTGTGAGCTGTAAACAGTCTGCTGCATCACTGCTCAACATTTTAATCGTTCAGCCCATCCAGTGCTAACAAGCTGCTCTCAATTCAGAGCCGGCTGCACTGCAAGAATGTAAATCTATGTGCATGTGCCTTCTGTAACATCGTTAACATCAGTGCATTTTAGAATAAATAATTTAGCAGATTTATCTTGTACATGTACAAAACTTTCTTGAGCATCATTTACAGAACACACAGATGCATGTCCTTTCTGCCAGTAATCCAGACAGGGAGAGACAGATTCAAATAATTAATAGCTTGTACATAAACCTTGTACTTAAATAGCCTCCTCTCTGCCTGAAGTGTAATAGAGAGTTGGGTACTTCACACTGCACCTTACTCTAGTGGATCAAACCGCCTCGACTGCATCGTGCAGTTACAACAGCTGCTCACTAGGGGGCGATATTTCATTGCCTCAATAGGTTTATTCAGTCTTGGAGTTTCTGTTTTTATTTTTATGTTAAATCCTAAAGCATTTTTCACTAGAATCATCCAGTACGAGCAGCTGGAGAGGCAGCAAGCTACTCGACGTGTTGCCAAACATCGAGTCCTACCTCACATTCTCTCCTTGGTCTGCTGGACGGTCGGTTTGCTTTCACACTGCAAGCAGATCCCTGGTTTTCAAACGGACCAGAGTTCACTTTTCTACACCGGACAACTGGTGGAAAAGACTGAGAAATATCTCACTGGAGAGAACTAGTACCTGGTCGGACCTCCTTTTTAATTCCTGGTGTGATAGGTGGTGGAAACCTTCCTCAGAGGTTTTCTTCATACTGACATGACATCATTAAACAGTTGCTGCAGGTTTGTCTGAGATGATCTGAGCTTTGTGACATGGTGCATTATCCTGCTGGCAGTAGCATCAGAAGATGCTCCACTGTGGCCATAAAGGGATGGACATGGTCAGCAACAATACTCAGGTAGGCTGTGCTGGTTCAACCAGGACACGTTGGTACTAAGGGGCCCAAAGTGGGCCAAGAAAATATCCCCACATCAGTAGTTCCCAACCTTTTTCCTCTGGGGCCCCCTTCATGCATACTGAAATGCCATGGTCTCCCTGCTCCACCCCGTGCTGCAACCATACTTGGTTTTATGGTTTCAAAAGTGAGATTCTTACCATGAATACTGTATTCTGGTCCTGTTCTGCCAGGTGGTACTCGGTGTTGTCTTCTGCTGCTGGAGCCCATCTGCTTCAGGGCTGGCAAGTTGTTTGTTCAGAGATGATGTTCTGCAGTCGTTGGTTGGACACAGTGCTGAATGGACTTCCTGTTGCCTTTCTATCATCTCCAACCAGTCACCATGCCACGTTCAAAATCACTGAAATCCTCTTTCTTCCTCATTCTGATGCTCAGTTTGAGCTTCAACAACTCGCTTCCTTTCTGTCCCTAGATGTAGAACATTATAATAAAATTATTTTAATACTTTGCCTGCAAACCTCTCAGGGAGAAAATGCAGAACTGGTTAAAAAATGTTGACATATTAAGTATGAAACCCTGAACGTATTGATGCCTTTCTTTTTCTGCAGGCTTATTTTCGTCAGGGGGTTGCCCTGCAGTACCTGGGTCGTCATGCCGACGCCCTGGCGGCATTTGCCTCCGGCCTCGCGCAAGACCCCAAGAGTCTCCAGCTGCTCGTCGGGATGGTGGAGGCCGCCATGAAATCACCTCTCAGAGGTAGGCTTCTTCTGCAGCAACATGCTGAACTACTGAAGCTAATCCACAACAAACTGAAACTTTGTGTTTGAAGGTTGTGTGAGAGGACCTGGGAGATGTGAGGACCGGGTAATCTGCTGCTGCTTTCCTTTTGTTCTTTTATTCAGCAGCGCTCCTCCAGAAGTGTGATATGAACAAGTTAAAAGATGCATCTGATTATTCAGACCACACAGAGGAAGCTTTCATGTGAGAAACAGCAAGATGAAAGAAAAGAGACGCTGCATGTAGAGAATACTAAAAATGAGAAGGGTTGATAGAACAGAAAGGAAGCTCATACAAACTGAAACACGCACAGCCGGATGGTGAGCGGGAATGTTTCTTTCGTGATGTTTCCCCGAGGCAGATTAACAAAATGCATAAAGTGATTATAATTCCATAAATTCCTACTGTGATGTGAGCATGAGGAATTTTTAGTCATCAGCAGTTATGGCTTGAAATATTTAAAAACTTCCACAATGCCACATGAAAGACGGAGCCAGTGGTCCGTTTCTGGAAACTAGAGTCCAAACAAACTGCCACACTGTAAAAAAAAAGAAAAAAACTTTGAGTGAACTTTAAAAAGTTTTTTAGGTTAACTCAGGCTGTGTGAACCTACATGAAACGGGTAAATCGAAGGTGAACACGGTTAGGGTATTTGTTCAGATCTACTCATGCTTTTGAGCTAAAGCAACCCAGGCTGTGGTGACCCTGAAAGTGAGTTTATTCTAAAATAAGTTTTAAGTTTGTCCAAGTTAATATTACAATTTAGATTTACTCACTTAATGTACGTTCACATAACACTGGTCTTAGCTTAACTTAGCTTAGCTTAGCTCTCTAAGTTTTCACTGATAAAGGAGGGAACACACCCGAGCACCACGGTTACTAAACCCTCACAGAAATGTTGTTACAGGACCAAAATCACAGGGCAGAAAGACAGAAAATAACTGGTTTTGTTGTAGTTGAACATTCCTGTGGGTGCAGTGTTTAGTCCAGCTGATGTAACAACCGTCCCAACCGACCAGGTTCAATCCCGAAGGCTCCCTGACCCACTTTCTCATCTACCTGCTGGACAATAAAGGACCCTAGAGTAGGGCTGCAACGATTAGTCGATGTTGTCTACAATAGTCGACAAGAAGAATAGTCGACAACGAATTTACCCATCGTCTATTGTCGGCAAAAAAAAAAAAAAGAAAAAAACTACAGAGTGAGACATCGTCTTCTTTTCTTATCTTTGCTGAGAGTTGCACATGTGCAATAAAGTCTGGCCGGGGAAAGTTTGGCGGCCGACCAGGGAGCAAAACGGCAGCAGAGAATGTTAAAGGTCTGGATTAATTTCATGTTAAACTTACAAAATTAAACACATGAGATTTGTAAAGCAGACCTTGTGTACCACGGAAGTACGTCTGCAATGCTCGAACATTTAAAGAGAAGGAACATCAGACTTACATAACAACCTCATGCAAGATTTCAAAGCTGAAAGTGAAATAAGAGTCATTTAATTATCATGAGATACATAATCTGACTGGTCGACTTGTTGTTTTAATGGTTGTGACGAATCGACCATCAGAATAGTCGTTAGTTGCTGCAGCTCCATCCTAGAGCCCACACAATGTTAAAAATACAGCTTAAAAAAAAGCTCCTGTATGAAACACACGTATACAGATAATATCTCACACGTTAGAATTTCCCTCTGGAGATAAAGTAGTCGCTGATGACATCATCACGACGTCACAATTCAGCGATTATGAAAGGCCTCACTAGTCGACTTCAAAAATCACCTAAAATGGCCCTCCATAGTTTGTAATGTAAAGTTCTTTGTGTTGCAGCTTAATAACGTTCATTTGATCCTCCTCTATAGAAGCATGGTGTAACCGCTGGGGATGGTCTGAGAGTCTGGACTGGTTCTGCATCCATGTTTTTAGCATAAATTTGTTTCTTCACGATAAAATATTTACAAGGTGGATTCAGGCGTGTCATTGATCGCCCCACCAAACACTTCTCATGGCACTTTATTTTGCAGGTATCAACAGCATATGAAAGATGAAGGACGAGCACAGACAATCAAAACAGGCTTGCAGGCCTGAAATGATGAGGATGATGTTTTTACCCTTCAGCAGTACAGAATGAGAGCACGGCTTCCTGGGAGTTGCCTGAATTTGGCAAACTAAAGCTACTGTTTATGCACAGAGAAGGTTGCACCTGCTTTTTACACATGAGGAGCAAACCTTGAGTATTGACACTGAGTCCCTTTGAGGTTGGGTGGATGAGGTGTATTGAGCTCAAGGCCAATACTAATGGGCAGAAAGATCATTGCATTAACTTTCCTTTTAATGATCAGCAAGCAGCAAAGAAAAAAAGGCTCAGACAGAGCATGTAGTGATCAGCGGTCCAGCCAGCAGAGCTCTGCTACAGATCTGATGCACAGCAGGAGGTTGTTCTGCCGCCCAGGGTCAGCCATCCTCAAAACTTGATCCCCCGTAATCTTCAAAGCAAACAAGCCTCCGAGTGTTCATGGGAGTTGCAACACTTGAGGAAGCAGAGCAACATGTGAGAGCTCGGAGAGGGCTGGTGCACTTTGCAGTGTCAACAGCATGGAAGAGGAGGGTCTCTTATGGCTCATCTGCCCCTCTCGGGCCTGCTGATGTCTTTTTTAGAGGATTAGAAGTTGAGGAATTATTTTAATTACACAATTTTTTGTTGTTTTTCAACTGCAGTTTTTTAAGCTAATTTGGGATTAAATCAAAAGATGTTTCATGTTACAAAACTCTGGTATAGTAGAAGGAAGAGAAGGTGTCGGCAAGCTATCTGCAGGATCCGCAGGCTGCACGATAACGTGTTAGTTAAACACCATCAGCAGGGTCCACCTCATTTTACAAACCTCTATTCAACCCATAATAATCTTTTAACATCACAGATAAGTTTAACACTTTTAAATGCCTTTAAATATCTTTATATATATAATATAATATATTTATGCACACACACTTTCTCCAAAAATAAAGAAATAAAAAGTCTAACCCTGCTGTAAATAAAGAAAAACATCACTGTACATGTCTGCAGAAGTAAAATATTTATATGTGGTAATGTTTTTCAATAATTATTGCAGGAGAGTTTTAAAGTTCCAAAAACTGCATTAAAATTGTGTTTTTATTTAACAGGCTGTGAACGCCTGAGCAAACACTCAAGATCCGCTAAAGCTTAGTGTAGCTGAGCTTAGCTGCACAGCTGATCAAGTTTGTTAATTTCTGCCTTTAATGAAACCAGTAGAAACGTGTCTATTGAAGGATTATGGAGGATAATTATTAAGTTTTACCTTAGTAACAGTTTTCAAAATCTATCTATTTATGAAATTTTAGCAATTGCATTTTCTTATTTTATTATAATTATGTATTTTATGAACATTTTTATGGTGTGCAGGAGCAGCCGGTTAATTTATCTCATCTCATCTCATCTCATCTCATCTCATCGTTAGGTTCTGGATGTGTTCTGCAGACATGTGTGTGCTGGCTGCAAAAATGAAGACAAGACTCATGCACAGAAAGATTATTTCTCACAGATGTGTGAGAACAAGAGCTTTTTTACAATATATTTATACGCACATATGATTTTTTTAAAGGTATTTCTGGGTGTTTGCTTGCAAATTAAGGCCAAAAGAGCCTTAGGATCCTATTTAAAATAGCTGTGTTACTCATTGAAACAAAGCTGGCTCATCCCTTGAATTAGGAGCCTTTAATGGCCAGTTTGGGTTGTACAGGATGCCAGTTTGTGCACTACTCAGCGTGGGGGGTCATCACAGCATAAAATGTCTTGTTTAAGCATTTAATTATTTAATAAAAAGAGTTATAAAAAAAAAAGAAAAACTGAAATCTGAAGAACTGTTGATCAAGGCTGCTTTAAAGGTTACAGTGAAGTGTGGCTGCTGGGAGGAGAAACGATAAAATGAGGAGTGGGTCAGTATTTAGCACCGTTCTGGATAAGGGGAGCATTTAATGCTGAGACATGGTAAATTTTGTTACCTGTTATATCTGAAATATATCTGAAACGAGCTGGGCATTAGTCAGAAACAATACTTCTGTTTCCAGACATTTTGACCTCTGATCAGAGAGATTTATTTAATCAGAGCAAACACACAACTTACATTCACGTTTGCAGCATCACCTTCAGCAGTGTGTTTGTCTCTCCTTTGCAGACTCTCTTGAGTCCACCTACCAACAGCTGCAGAAGATGAAGCTGGACAAGAGTCCATTCGTGGTCGTGTCCGTCATTGGCCAGGAGCTGCTGACCCACGGTTTCCATGGAGCTTCAGTGGTAGTGCTGGAGGCGGGGCTAAAGATCGGCACATGTTCCTTGAAGCTGCGCGGGTCGGTCTTCTCGGCTCTGAGTTCTGCGTACTGGTCTCTTGGCAACGTGGAGAAGAGTATGGTTTACATGCAGCAGGACCTGGAGGTGACGAAGACCTTAGGTGCGGAAAGGAGGAGGTGACGGTGTGTGATGTGTGAAAATGCAAACGCAGTTCATAAAACACTGCATGTCTCATCCACAGGTGACCAGTCGGGAGAATGCCGTGCTCATGGGAACCTCGGCTCGGCCTTCTTCTCTAAAAGCAATTACAGAGAAGCACTGGCCAATCACAGAAAGCAGTTAGTCCTGGCCATGAAGCTCAAGGACAGGGAGGTACGTTGGCATGTTTGTGTAAATAACTGCACTGATGAGGAAACATGCTGGATTTGGGGCTTGGTCGTGTTCTGCTTCTGTGGTTGAAAAGCTGGTGGACTTCGGTGTAAAATACACGTTATTTTTACGTTCTTTTCATTTTTATCCCATATTGATATTGTTCTATATATATTTGATTTTTACTGTGTGGCTGATGGTTTGTAGATTATAATAGTTTTGATGTTAATAAATGGTAAAACCCCTGGTAAAGTGCTTAGGCTGCTATTTTTATGTTGGTGCTTGACAGTGGTGATATCGTTTAAAATGAACTCCTCGGGCCCTGGAGACAGTTTACGGTGGCGGACAGTGTTTAAAAAATGGTTCAAGAAAATCTAATTAGTTAGGTTCTTTTGTTTTGGTTTAAAGTATCTGTTGGAAATCAGCTGTTATCAGTTACATTTTATTTGTTAAATTAACTTTATTTAAAGAAAAAACTGAAAGTAGAAGTGCTTCTTTTTGGTTAACGGGTGAAAAAAGGTGCTCCTTGATACAGGAGTAATGATGTGACAAAGAAAGAAAAAGGTGACCAAGGCACTCTTGAGGTCCAAAGTTTTAAAAGCCTTTATTAAAAGTGGCTAATGCATGGGAAAAGTTAAAAATGTACCTACGCCTTGCAGCACACTGCCTTCATCAGGGTGACCAATCAGTCATGAGAACACAGGTGAAACCCATATAGGTAATACTAAGAAGTGACAGCATGAGCACATGAACCCAAATAAGAGGAAAACGAAAAAACACACACACAAAATAACAAAATAAACATCATTATATCATTATATCTGACAGAACTGGCAACCACGCACAGATCCCTGCCAAACAAAGACAGGCTAATTATAAAAAGCAGAATAATCAGGTTCCTCGTTGAGGCCAGGATCACGGCCTTCAGCTGGAAAATCCAAAATGTTTCTCATTGCAGAAGGTGGTCATCACCCCTCCGAGAACTAAAGACCACTTAAATGCTCATGACCGCTTGTACAATAAACGGAATGCCGGTGGTTCGATTCCCACTCCTCCGGTCATCTGTCATTGTGTCCTTGGGCAAGACGTTCATCCTCCTTGCCTCCGGTGTCGGCATCGCTGATGTATGAATGTTTGGTGGAGGTTGGAGAGGCTGTTGGTGTGGATCAGTCTGCTCCAGCTGTGGCTACACGTGTAGCTACCATCACCAAGTATGAATGAATAGTGGACACAATGTAAAGCGCTCTGGCTGCCTTAAAAAGCGCTATATAAATCTAATCCATTATTATTATTGTTAAAAGTTATTTATAGTCATTCTTCATATTAACACCCGATTTACATAAAGAACGAAATTTGTTCCTCTAAAAGCCCAGAACACCGAAAGTAGATAAAAGCAAGATAAAAGAAAGAAATAGCAGATACTAAAACAGGATAAAAACAGGTATTTAACCTGTGATCAATCAACCAATAAGTAGCTACTTGGAGTCAGCGTGAGGCCAGTCCTGCACCTGGCCAACGCAGTGCTGCTTACTGTTTATAAACCTGAACATGGAAGCTGCTGGACCACGGAGGGGAGGCAGTTTTTACACAAACTGATCCTCATTTTTGGTTTACCTTCAAATTACTAAAGACTAATTTGTCAGGAGTTCTCCATTGAAAGGTGAATTTGCCTCATTTCAGCTGGACTTTACTGTAAAAATATTAATATATTAAGATATTAACATTCTAACATGCAGCCTCTCTGAAAACATGCCTTAAAGGTTAATGTGGCATGTGTGATAACAGCTAGAGAAAAGGCAGATTGTAATACTGAATGCACTGTTTTTACCATGTAACCAGCTGGAAGTCACAGCGTTATTTCACATATTTAGAAAAGAGACAAACATTAATTTTACAGCAGCTTTCTGCTGCTACAAGAGGCTCTGTGTGGTGAGTTAAATTAACACGATGGCTTCTATTTGTAACAGCAAACAGTAAACTTGTCCAGAAAGCTAAAACTGCATTGTCTCCACAACCCAAATGAAAATAGAGTAAAACCTCCTTTGCACTCGTTTATCTTCCGTCCTCTCCCCAAACTGCTCAGACACACTCTCAGGTTTTCTAGGAAGCACTTTTCTTTGCCTCAGGCCACATTTACCTCGGTGATGTTCCTCTGAAACACCCTGGACAGCTGGGAAAACCGTAGTTAATCAGATCGCTGTTACAGATTACAGTTTGACCCCCCGTTACGTCTCAAAGCAAAAAGTAAAGCTGTCAGGTTGTTTGTGTGTGTGTGCCTTTATTTAACCGCTCCCTTATGTTTGTGTGCTGCTTTGCCAGTACATGGTGTAGCGTGGGTGTACACTCGGTTGTCTCACTGAGTTGCTGACTGCGTGGTGATCCGTGATGTTTGATGTTGGTTAGCCTTCCATTTTGATGGCACCGTCTGGATTTTGGTTAGTAAACAGAAATATGTGACTGCTGGCTGGGCTCAGGGTTGGGGAGGTTGGCATCTTTATTTCAGGTCATATGCAGGTTCATTCAGAAATCTTGTCGCTTTGAATGCATAAAAGAAATAAAGGAGAAAAACTTAACAAAATCAGATGAAGATGCTTTCTTGTTCGATGCGTTAATCAAATACAGAAACAGGAATTTTATTTTCATTAGAGCAACAATTACTGTGTAAGAGCCTCAGAATGAGTAAGAAAGGGGATTTTAGAGGCTTTCACTGTGGCATGGTTGGTGGTCTTTACTGTGGTTTTCACACACCACCATCTTCAGGCTTTGTAGAGAAAACAATCAAAACAATAAGATTAGAGAGATGAAAAGAATTCAAGCACATTACAATAATAAAGTCTAATAAAATAGATAATGATTAAAGCAAGGATACATAAAATTATATCTAAAATAAGAAAGCTCTCAGATAGATGTTTTAAGTTTTACTTAAAACTTGAGTTTTGTGTGTCCCGCACACAAACCTGCAGCTAGCTGAACAACAGAGGGACCTAAAAACTAAAGGCTCTACCTCCCTGGTCTGGTCTTTGAAACCCATGGTACCACAAAGAGGCCTGCACTCTGGGAGCAGAGATGATGTGGTGGTTGATGGGGTGCAGTAAGAGTTTTTATGCAGGATGGGGCTGAAGTGAAGTGAGGCTAAAATTGGAATGATATGATTAAAACTGGATGTAATGAAGTGGGACCCACAGGGGTCCCTGAGGCTTTGAACATTACAGCCATCGTGCTTAATGTCACATTTCTCCCTAATTTAATGAATAAAAGTAAGACTGCATGCTGTTCATTTAACTTTGGCTTTATCAAAGAACAGGACTCAACCAGAACACAGGATTCATGGTGAGAATCTCACTTTTGAAAGCATAAAACCAAGTATGGTTGCAGCACGGGGTGGAGCAGGGAGACCATGGCATTTCAGAATGCATGAAGGGGGCCCCAGAGGAAAAAAGGTTGGGAACTACTGATGTGGGGGAGATTTTCTTGGTCCACTTTGGGCCCCTTAGTACCAACGTGTCCTGGTTGAACCAGCACAGCCTACCTGAGTATTGTTGC
>JBAFTA010000021.1:2372753-2383004 GCA_036919975.1 Melanotaenia parkinsoni
ATCTTTGGAAGGGCGAGAAAGGGGTGTCTTGTAAATATGTTTACAAGACAGGATCTCAGGACTCATCCTCGCCTGTGAGAAAGGACTGGCCATCCTTTCTCTCATGCAATGTTGTGTTTGTAGAAGTATAAAGATGGGGAAATCCCACATCTCGGTAGAGTCTGCTGCGGGTTACGTACGAACGCCCAGCCGGGGTTTTCTAGGCCACTCTACCGGGATTGTTGGCTCTCCAGTCCGTGTCAAAGGTAGGGCAAGCTATGCTATGCTTATAAGGCTGAACCCATTGTGATGTAATGATGAGTGTCATGAGCTGCGGGGAATAAACATGACACACTCATTCTAGCACTCTGACTTTGTGTGTTTCATCTGCCGACCACCACGAACCTCTAAAAATCACACATTACAATTATCAAGTGATGGGACACTAAAAATCTGATTTCAGGGGGTTAATCAGAAAAGCTTTAGGCCTTCCCTCTCACAAGTGTCCCAAACTCACTGCTAAAGCCATGCAAACATTGCTTTCCTTTACCCTGCCACTTTCCTCTCTGAGCCATGAAAATTATTTTCCAGTCCTGCTACTGGTCACTGAAAATTTTAAGATATGTGACCTGCAGGGAAGTCAAATTTTAATTTAAACAACAATGACCCTCTTTAAACTAGTTTTTTTAGAGTTATTAAATCATGTTAGGTAAAAAAAGATTAAAGTGTGATTGTTCCTTGTGATTGTTCAGATGGCAGTAAATATGTTTTGATTGGTGCAGGGTTATGATGGTGGTCCTTGGTTAATTTGCTCCCCTTGCTCCTGGTCTACACAACCCACCAGCCAGCTTGTGTCTCTTCAAGGATGTTTACTAGAAACATGGACGGTTTTTTGTACTGACTGCTGACTTTGTACATGTGTGTGATTTTAGGCTGCGTCCGGCGCCCTCAGCAGTCTGGGCCATGTATACACCGCCATCGGGGACTACCCCAACGCCCTGGCCAGCCATAAACAGTGTGTGCTGCTGGCGCGACAGACCCAGTGCCAGCTCTCCGAGGCCCGTCAGCTGGGTGACATGGGTGCAGTTTATACCGCGCTGGGAGATTTCACCAACGCTGTGCAGTGTCATGAGCAGCACCTGGACATCGCTAAGGTAAAGAGCTCTTTTAAGAACAGGCAGTGCATACTTTGCTTTTAAGCTTTAGATTAATCTCTGAATTGTAGATTAAACAAGATATTAGTTTATTTTGACTCAGCATCCTGCTGGCGGATGCTCAGCACACATGACTTGTATTAATCTGTTTCTAAAAGAAGACCCCAGCAAAAGGCATTTCCTTCTGTCAGAGTCAAATATTTTGGGATATTTTGCACCTAGCATGTCCACTCAGCCTACGAGTTAAAAAGATGCTTAAATGGATAACATTAAAGGATTTGTAGATCTGAAAAGTTTGGATCAAAGTGAGAGTTGGTAGGAGTGTCAAAGCCTACACTATATATATATACTGTTGGGTTATTGTGGAAAAAAACTAATTTTTCCACACAAATGTGCTTTAATGTAAGTTAGGAAATCCTGATTTGTTGTCTTTGTGGATTTTTGGAGGCATTATAGCAAATAATGAGACATTTTCTGAATAAAAAGCAATTTGCTTATTAAATTTTGAGCTATAATGGAGAAAGGCATTATGGGATAAATGACAAACAGTGTTTGTTTTCAGTGTGTTTTTGATGGTTTCCTGTATTTTCATTCCTCTTCATGAAACTGGTCTGCATTTAAGCTCCTGTAAAAGACATGTTGACCTCAACAAGGGCAAAAATGTGCACATTTCTTAGACTTAACACACTTTTTGCATGAAGAAGACAGCGAGCTGACCAGCAGCTCTGCAGCCAACATCATCTCCCTCTGAAAATTTTACTCTTTCATTTGTTAAGGGTTGAATTGGGTTTTTATCTGGATTAAAGTTGCTGATGAAACTAAAACCTTTGGAAACAACAGATGCCATCTGTTAACACAAAACATCTGAATTCTGTTTTAATACCTCAGTGCTTTAAATCCTCTTTTTCATTATTTAAAGTTGTTGCTGGGACACATGTTGGATTATAAACGCCAAATGGTAAAACAGTGATGTCTCTGACAGACTTTGGAGAACCGGCGAGAGGAGGCGCGAGCGTACAGCAACCTGGGCAGTGCCTACCACTCGCAGCGGGACTTTGACAAGGCCATATCGTACCATACGAAAGTGCTGGAGTTGGCGAAGGAGCTGCCAGACAGAGCGATCGAGATGAGGGCGTTCGCGGGTCTGGGACACGCTGCCCGATGCATGCAGGTTGGTTTAAACCGATTTAAAGACAACGTTCAACAGCACATCCTCATTCAGGGATCATGATGTGATGAAGATGTAATCATTTTTCTGGTGTGACTCAGGACTTGGAGCGGGCACTTCAGTACCACCAGAACCAGCTAGAGCTCGCTCAGGAGCTGCAGGACAGAGCGGCACAGGGTCGAGCTTCCTCTAACTTGGGTAAGGCTGCATGTCATACGGGTGGGATGCTGTTTGAGGGTAGCAGTGGCTGCAGATGGCTTTCCTCCAACACTCCACAGGCCTGAACATTGCGTTGAAATATTCAGGGCTGACTTACCCTCTAAACAGAATCACTGATAAGCTGTATGTTGCATTAATCCTAATCGGCTGATCCGTAATTTTTAAGTCCTGTTCAGCTTCTCCTGGATCAACTCCAGCACTTTTAGAGTTGCACCATCAACATTAAGCATCTGAAGCTGTTTTCTTTATGTAAAATTGTTTCATATTATTGATTCAGCAGTCAGGCTTTTGCTTGGTCAAAACTATGTCTTAGCGTGTCAAAGATCCAGCATCTTTCAAATATTAGAGGAGATTTTGGTTAGATTTGGTTAGATTTTGTTTAACCCACGGTAAGGATGCACTATAAAGCGCAGAGATAAAATGTTTTATAACTGGTTTTGAACCATGTTTATCATCTGCCCAACAACATGAGAGTTTGTGCATCTTCTGAATAAAAAAAAGTTTGCATTTAACATGCTTTTAAATAAGTTAATTCAATTAGTTAAATATTGAATAAACCTCAGAGACACAAGACTCGGCTGGTTTTTAGTGAAGAGTGAAAATGAAGAGTCACTTCTGAACGCTGAGGTGTTGAAAGCAGGAACAAAGGAGACAAACTGGAGGGTCTGAGACCTTAATAGTAGTGTTAAGTAGTGGTAGTAGTAGTAGTAGTTTTAGTAGTAGTAGTAATAGTAGTAGGTCATTTCAAATGCAAGAGACTTCTGTTTCAGAGCAGGTTTTATTTTTAGAGATGAGGTGCAGACTTTCTCTGCTGCTAAGGGGAGTTCTTCATATTTTGTTCTTTAGATGAAATTTTGTTTTTATTCTTTTTTATTTTTATTTTTGCAAAAAAAAAAGCTTTTTTTAATTTTAAATCAACCCTGCAGAAAACCAGATTAAGGATGCCAAACCTGTTAATATAAAGCAGCTAATTGCCATATTCGTTATAACCAATTCCTATGATTCAATAAAAAAAAACAAACAAAAAAAAAACAGACTCTTTCTGTGACTGCCGGATCCAAACGTCAACTTTTCACACATGGATTAACTGTGAGTTCTATGTTAAGGAGTGGACGGCTCTGACATGGTTTTTACATGCAGGAGGCTGGAACGTCTCATTCTGCTGTTCTCTTGTTAACATTGACCCTCTCTGTCACTGCTGTCACCACCAGGACTCAGTAGACTGAAGAGCCTGGCCAACTCAGTCTGAATCCATCTGCAGCAATAACTTCACTTTTGAGGCACTAGTGATTAATCTGTGAGTAAATCAGCAGCAGGTTTGTCCATTTTGGAGATGCGACGACTCGGAGAGCTCATTTGGTAAATTTAAGGATGCAAGCTTTAGATTATGTGATCACCTCACCTAACCCAGCCCTATCACATGACGGCAGCAGTGCCTGTCTGGACAATCAACACTCATGTTTTATTAAGGAGGTTTTGGTTTCTGCGGCCGCAGTGATATCCGAGAGGCGGTGAACCCGACTCCAGCGCTGAGTGGACAGCTCACCACTCTGTATGGGTGGGTACAGCTCTGATAGGGAGGGTTCCTTTAAAGGTAATTAAATCTATTAGTTTTATTTTCCTTTTTTTTTGTGGTTTTTGTTTCCTCAGTGTCTGGCTTTTTTGTTCGGTGTATTGAAATGGATTTAAAAAGGATTGGGTGTTATAATAAGAGTTAGTTTTGGTCCACAAATTCATGCTTCCTTTCTATTCAAATCAATTCACCAATTCATGACAGTCATCTGAGCTCCCTTTTAAAGATACAGTCCAATTAAATTCAACTCAGTGTAGACCATTTATAATCCAGCTAAATCAAATTCATTATATGATCCATATTAGTCCAATTTATAATACATGATAGTCATTTGATTAATAAAATAACCTGGACCTCTTTGATCCAATCCTCCATCCTGAGCTCCACGAAGAGACAATGGAGAGGAAAACCTCCCTTTCAAGAGGCAGGAAAACCTCCATCATAACCAAAAATAAAAACCTCCATCTGAACCAGAACCAGGAAGGACAGCCATCTTCCTGGACCGGTTGAGGGTGGAGAGGACGGGAAAGTTGGGTCAACAAGCAGTATAACTTTAATTCAAGGGATACCTGCTGAGAAAGACTAAGGTAAACATAAATGAAAAACAACAACATCAGATATTTCTACAAGGACAGTAAAGAGAGCAGAGAGGAGGCCAGTGCATCATGGGACGTCCCCCAGCAGCCTCGGCTTATAGCAGCAGGACTAAAGGGATGGATGAGGGTCAAGCCAGACCTGCCATAAGCCTAATCTTAAAGGTAGAGAGGGAAGGGAGAACTGGTATCTAGCTAGCTGCTAGTCTAAATCCAGTGCATTAGATTGGGTCTATTTTTGGGCTTCAAATGTTGGGGTCACTATTGAATGCTTTATTTACTGCAAATAATGGATTTCTGATTTTAGACCTGCCTTAAAAATCCTGAGAAAAAAGCAGCTTCTGTCTAACAAATGCACAACAGTGTAATCTGAGGTTTCAAAGCATACGTTTGTCTGGTTCTATATGTACCACATCTGTTAGATTTGCTCCGTAATCAGCTGCTTTACTCTGAGTTTCCTCCTGAGCTGTAGATGGGAGGCTGAACTGATCAGACCCCTCACTGACAGCTTTGACACCTTGAGTCTAAACATCTACCTTCATTACAGAAATCATGAGAACTTCTTAAGTCTGTGTGAACTCACTCTGAACTCCCTATGCTACAGATTTGAAATATCTGACACTGATCTCAGTCTCCTCTCACCTTCTCATCTTTGAGAACATTTGAGTGCTGTTGTCACCAAGAAGTCGTATTATTTGCTGTCTGAAGTGAGTAAAAGGAAAGCATCCTCCTCACAGCGGTGCATGAGAAGATGCTTTGATGTGTGACTAACAGGCTGCAGCTGAAGTCGCTGACGCTCTCCTGACAGACGAGCACCGATCTGTGGTTCAGATCAATGATTCAGGTCATCATTTATGGATGATTATGGTTCTTTGGCTGCTGAGTTGACAACCCTCCACTCTCCCCTCCTCTTCTCTTTTTTCCTGTCTCTCCTTTTTGTTTCCTCCTGATTCCTTTCCTCTATTTTCCTCCTTCCCTGCTCTGCTCTCCTTTGTTTTCTCTCTCTTGACCTCTTTTCCTTTCTTGTAAAGAACCACCTAAATTTGGCAATATTACGCCTCACTTTTCCAAAGCAATAATCTCTGAGCCCAGAAATATCTCAACTAGGGCATTATCTCGCTGCCCAGAGGAACTCCTGAGTGGTTTGTAATGGTCCTGTCTAAATCTTAGTCACTGACAGCAGATCAGACCTCTTTCTTATCCTTCATGTAGCTACATTTTACTCCAAATGCACCCATTTTCATCACTTGGTCTCACGTTGACATCTGAACTCCTTTTATTTCTATACACAAAGGTCCAGTTCTCTGAAAAATTCCCCTGTAAGGTACAGTTATTACTTTTCAGTTAAATACTGTTGACTTTTGTTTAATTTAACAGGTCTAAAATCGTCACTGACAGATAAGGGTGTACATTTAATCAGGTACACATGGACAGCAGCTTGTTCACATGGCAGCAACTCTGGACATGTAGTCATGTAGACGTGGTGAAGACGACCTGCTGAAGTTCAAACTGAGCATCAGAATGAGGAAGAAAGAGGATTTAAGTGACTTTGAACGTGACGTGGTTGTATTTACTGGGATTTTACATAACCATCTCCAGGGTTTCCAGAGAATGGTCCACCTCGGTGATTGTGTCCTCTCTGCACCTCTGAGTGGTTATATTACTTAACACTAAATAAACTGCTACCAATCTCAGATATATCTGTATATATTTATTTTATAAATTAAAATAAAAGAGTAAATTACCAGCATCACTGCGTTTCTCCAAAGCGATTCACCCCTGTGGGATTCGAACTTCGGCCTCCCGCATCGCAGACGGATACTGACTGAGATATCCAGCTGTGTGTTCTTATGCTTCTGGCATGTCTTGCCTTCTGACCTTCATATCAGGCCTCCTCTGCCTTGACCCTGGTAATGCCCACGCCGAGCCCTCCAAATAAAACCTTGTTACATTTGTCAACGTAGTCCATCAGGATCTCAGTCTCACACTAAAAAATGACACTTTTTTGTTCTTTTCCCCTCCGGAGCCATCATGGAAATGATGTGATGAATATTTATTATAGCCATTCACCTGATTTTTATGTGGGCGTGGGAAGGCGTTGCATCACATGCGCCCACTTTAGAGTTGATTCTGATTTATGAACGGAAACAGTCGTAGGATGTGTGTGTGCAGGCTTTGATGAATCTAAGTTTTTGTGTGCCACATTTCCTTTTTCCTCATGCTACCTGTAGTCTGCTTTGCTTTGCACAGTTTTAGACATGAGGCACCTGATCTCAGCTAATTTTCGACACCTCTAATCCTGGCAGCTCCGCTCTCCCTACACTGCCTCCTCCGCGACAGGGAATCCCACAGTCATCACTGGCACCTTCACACCTCGCTCCAGTGTGGCGTTTGCCTTGAGAGACGCTCGGTGTGCGCTCACACCTATGATTGCACAGTTTAGGAGGAGGTGTGTAACTTTAGCCATCTCTTCCTGCCAGCTCTGCTGTAATCAATTAGAGCAAGACCCTCGATGGACGAGGGTTCCCCTCACCTTATCAGCAGCATCCTCCTCTTCCTCACACGACCCTGCTTGCTACATACATATGAAGACTGGTGTGAGTCCAGCTTCATGGTTTTCTGGGTGCTTGTCACTCTTCAGCAGCTCTCTGACATGTTCACGTTGAACATTTATAAAATGTGCAGAAACATGTGGTTTCCGTGTTTCTGCTGTGACTAAATGAACGCTTCATGCATATTTAAAGTCTTTGAGGCTGTTAGTCCAGCAGAGTGTGACGATAAAATACCAATTAAAGGAAACTTGATTTTAATTAATTAGTTTCTGTGCAGCCATTTTAATTGTTTCTCCTTCATCTGGCTTTTGCTGTTTTGAGCTCAGTTGAAATTGATCAGCCTTTTTTTGAAGTGCTCTGAATTTACTTGAGATTGAGTGCAATAAATGAAATAACCATTGATTGTTTTTGTGGATTTTCTCAGTGATGTTGATGAGATATTACACAGACGACGGTCTTCTGTGATGAAATATTGACTTCATGTTACCGTAGCTTTAGTCTTATGAAAAGACTTCTAAGTTGTGTATTTCTTTTCATTTTTCTGTCTGATGATTGTTTGTATTCATCTCCAAACATTTCATCCAATTCAAGTCTGAGCCAGGTTTGACCCCGTTTACCTGCAGAACTGCTTTAATTCTTGGAGTCAAAGATTTAGCAAGTTGTGTAAAGATTCCTCAGAGAGTAAATGTTGACAAGCCCCTCGTCATTTCTTGGCTGATTAGGTGGGTCAGTTTTAATCCTTCAGGTTTTAGACATGAAGTCAGAATGAGAAAAGTGACATGGCTCTTCACAGTTTTTCTATTATTAAGGTATTTTATTTATACGAGGCAGATTTACGCAGTGCATCTTAGAATAAATAATGATACCCTGTCATGAGGTCCGCAGCCTAAGCTGACCACTTCTTCCAGCTCGTCCAGGGGGCTCCTGAAGCAAGTTCCCAGAGAGATTTAGTACCTCCAGCGTGTCCTGGATCTTCCGTATCTGGAACACGTCACCAAGGAGACATCCTGAGCAGATGCCTGACTCGAGTCACCTGATCTGGCTCCTCTCGATGTGGAGGAGCAGCGGCTCTACTCTGGAACCCTCCTGGATGACGAGCTTCCCACCCTGTCGCTAAGAGAAAGCCAGCCACCGTGCGGAAGAAACTCATTTCCACCGCTTGTATTCGAGATCTCACTCTTTCAGTCACTGCTCAGAGTTGGTGAGCAAAAGGGTGAGGATAGGAACGTAGATCGACCGATAAATCAAAACTTCAACTTGCGGCTCAGCTTCTTCTTCACCACGACAGGCTTTTGGTTAGTTCGGTCGTGTTCTTGGTTTGTAGTTATGTTCATGCTTTAGTTTTCAGTTTTGTCATGCTTGGTTTTTTCCCTCCTTTTCCTGTGATTTCTGTTCTGCCTCATTAGTTCACCTGGTCTGATTAGTCATCCACTTCACCTGTGTCTTTTTACTCCCTCTGTGTATAAGTACTCCAGATTTTCAGTCATTCATTGTCAGATCCTCATTTTGTCATGTTTGATTTTTGTTCTCTGGAGTTTATCCCCATCGTCTGTGGTTCCCTGTCGTGAGTTCCTGGGTAATAAACCTTTTTACCTGCACCAGTTCTGCCTCCTGCCTGCATTTGAGTCCTCACCTCCGCCGCCATTCGTGACAATAAACAAACCTGTGTGGCTGTTTATGGCCTCATTTCTTCCCATATGCTCATGTGGGTCACATTAAAAGGTATAAACAAAGGTTGTATGGGTAGGATTTTTATTTTTATTTTACTAGAGTTCAGGTTTGCAAACCAAGCTTATTCATGCAGTTTTCATACAGATTTAAAAAAAAAGATTGTTTGATGTCCTTTGCAAACTCTAGATGTAGAAAAATGTAGATTTTAGCATTAAATCAGTGCAGTAGTCTAAATCATTGCACTGGTTGGCACTTACGTACTAATCAACACAACACCAAACTATAAGGCCCCTTTTCTGCATCTCCTCTAGTGTTTACAGACTTGCAAATATCAGGGCGTTCAATTCTATAACGTGTGAAAAAACATCTTTTCTGGTGCTCTGGTTCTGCAGGAGTCGAATCACCCAAAATTCTGGCAGTGCGGCGCTGTCACACAGGGCTGTGCTGAGGTGTGATTGTTATAAAACAGCCATAAAATAACATTTTAGAAATCTGATCTGCTGGTTTCCGTTCAGCTGATTGTGTTGAGCAAGTCTAATGTACATTTACAAACTGTAGCGCCTCCTTTGATGTCTCAGGGAGTTAAACTGTCGGAGCTGTGACTGGGATTCACACGTAAAATAAAACAAAGCAAAGGATCGGGAGTGGATACTGACCGCTCTCTGTCTTCTGAAAAGGGCAGTTTTAGAGTTTTAGTGACTAATCCTTTGACACGACTGAAACCATCCAAAAATAAAAAAAGTTGTCAGAAACACTAAAAGCTTAAATTCACATTTCTTGCTTCAGTAAACATTTTTATCCTCAAGTTTCTATTGTTTAAGTTGAAGGTAAATGACTGTGTTTCTGGTAATAAAAGAACATGTGGAGCAGCAATGATGTGGTTTTAGTATCTTTGGACCATCTTTGGATTATTTACAGGATGCTCAGGCTGACAGCTGACACGGCTGTAGTAAGATCATTGCTGGTTTTGACTCTTTTTCTAGATCTGATGTAATAAAAAACAGAATTGTGGAAGGACCTACAGTTTATGCCACAATCCTCACTTTTGCTACACAATCTGATATTAAAATGACACATGACCTCTTCCATCTGGTGTCTCGATGCCCCCCGTTATTCCAGCTTCCCTCTGTCATCTGTCCTCTTCCACATCTTCATGACACAAAACCAACCATGTTTCATCTACAGCCTGCTGACGTTTCACCGAGTACTCCTAAAGACTTTTGATCCCCTAGATCTGAGAAGGGGACATGGATGGATGGATGGATGGATGAACGGATGGATGGATGGATGGATGGATGGATGGATGGATGGATGGATGGATGGATGGATGGATGGATGGATG
>JBAFTA010000021.1:2403500-2422480 GCA_036919975.1 Melanotaenia parkinsoni
ATTGTTATTGTTATTGTTATTGTTATTGTTATTGTTATTATTGTTATTGTTATTATTATTATTATTGTTATTGTTATTGTTATTATTATTATTGTTGTTATTATTATTGTTATTATTATTATTGTTATTGTTATTGTTATTGTTATTATTGTTGTTATTATTATTGTTATTATTATTATTATTGTTATTGTTATTATTATTATTATTGTTATTGTTATTGTTATTATTATTATTATTGTTATTATTATTATTATTATTATTATTATTATTATTGTTATTGTTATTATTATTATTGTTGTTATTATTATTGTTATTATTATTATTGTTGTTATTGTTATTGTTATTGTTATTATTATTGTTATTATTATTGTTATTATTATTATTGTTATTGTTATTATTATTATTATTGTTATTGTTATTGTTATTGTTATTATTATTGTTGTTATTATTATTGTTATTATTATTATTGTTATTGTTATTGTTATTGTTATTGTTATTATTATTAGTAGTAGTAGTAGTAGTAGTAGTATTAGTATTATTATTAGTATTATTATTATTATCATTGTTATTGTAAGTATCACTTTAGGTGTAATAAAATGTTGTTTCTGCTTCCAGAGTTTGCTCCAGCAGCGAGACGGAGAGTGAAGCTGGAGATCTGTTGGAGCAACAGTTTGAGGAGCTGAACAACAAACTCACCTCAGCCACCGACCCCTCAGGCTACCTCCGCATGGTGTCCAGAAACAACCTGTTCAACAGGTTTGATCGGATTTTTTAAAAGTTGTTTTTGGAAAATAACCCATGAAATGTTACAGATAATCAGGATCTTCAGTCCCTCGAGACTTCCTGGTAGACAAAGTGTGGCTGAGAAGACTCCAATGATACAGAACATTGTTGGTTTAAAGTTTTCCCATCCAGGATGCGGGTCACCAGGGCCCCCACTGGAGCCATGCCTGGAGGTGGTGCATGAGGCCTATGAGGCTCGGTTGGACGTAGCCCAAAAGGGTGATATGTGCCCTCCCCCGTAGCGTGGGCTTACCACCTGTGGGAGGGGCTGTAGGGATTGGGTGCAGCATGAGCTGGGCAGCGACCAAAGGTGGGGACCCTGGCGATCAGACCCTCGGCTGCAGAAGCTAGCTCTAGGGACGTGGAACCTCACCTCTTTGGTAGCGAAGTTGATGTGTTCCAGACTCACCTTGATGCATGGCTTGGGCTCTGGAACCGCCATCCTCGAGAGGAGCTGCACCCTCTTCCATTCTGGAGTGTGTGAGACTACTGACCTTTTTTTTTAAAGATACCTGACCAAGAAGGCACGCTATCACATTCCACAATTCTTAAACAATGAAAAACACATAAAATCATCTTAAGAGTAGCATTTACATCTACTAGTAGATGGAGGTGTTTCCTGTGTGCTGTTGTTCTTAGATATTGATGCCTGAAAATGGAGGGAAAATAAGGATGCAGAAAAATCACGCCAAACTGGATACAAACAAAAAGGCCGTATCTCAGAGCGTGTCCATCCGAGCAAATAACATTTTACAGAGTGCCTACCAGATAAACAAGGAACAGCTGGTAAAAATGTCAGATTTTTTGGATGTGTGAGCCACTTTTTGAAACGAGCCATAACCCAGTTGTATTTTTAGACAAACATGTAATTCTTATTATTTCTGGGGGTTTAATGCATGATCTGTTTCTTCTTTTTGAACATGTGGGGCTCTTCCTAAAACATTTGAGGCTGCAGCCACTGCCAAAGAATAACCACCGACTATAAGTCTGACATGAATGCACAGCTGAATGTATTTAAAGTGCTTAGCTTACATTAAATTAACCAAAATAAGGGTGTGTGAGTTAGTAAAGCGTTATGTGGGCGTGGCAAGCGTGGAAACCTTTAAAAAATGGTGTCAGTTGTGTTTTAAAGGTGTTTTTAAGGGTTCTCCTGAATCCAGATCCTAGGTGCTGCCTCTCATTGTTGGTATCACTGCAGACTTTGAGTTTTATTCCTGGCTGGATTTCTATCTGTTAGTTTCCGTATATAACATCTGTCTTGTGTGTTTTTGTTGCCTTAACAGAAGCTGTCAGAGCATGACGAGTCTGTACAGTACCACAGTGTCTCCTGTGAAGGACGGCTTATCTTCTCCGCACTGGCGACCGAGTAATGTTGGCAAACCCCCTCTGCGAGCACTTTATGACTTACTCATTGCACCAATGGAAGGGGTGTGTATCTGTATCTACACTTCATTCAGTCTCTCATTTATACTTGTTTTGCTTTTTTGCCCAAGTCTTTGTATTATTGTTTGTATTTATGAATGTCTGCAGGGCTTGATGCACAGCAGTGGACCTGTTGGCAGGAACAGACAACTTGTTTTGGTTCTGGAGGGAGAATTGTACCTCATTCCATTTGCCTTGCTCAAAGGCAGCTCTTCTAATGAGTATCTGTATGAGAGATTCAGCCTCATTTCTGTACCTTCATTAGCCAGCCTGCAAGCTGGAACCAAGGTAAAAACACTGCTGCAAAAGTCTGGATGTGTTTATTCATTCTCTGCTCATTATTTTGGCTTTTGCTTTCAACCTACAGCCTCATCCTCGCCGCAGTGGTCCCTTGCTTTGCCCAGATGGTGGCTCAGTGGCTGCGGTTGTCGGGGCTCCTCACCTGCCCCCCAGCGTCATGGACCGCTGGCTGTGGGGGCCATTACCCTCAGCCCAAGAGGAAGCTCTTTGGCTGGGGGAACAGCTGGGATGTCACCCCCTCACTGGAGTAAACGCCACAAAGGAGCGTGTTTTAGCAGCGCTCACTCAGGCAGAGTGCGTCCACTTTGCGACTCATATCTCCTGGAAGCTCGCCGCGTTGGTCCTTGCACTGAACCAAGAGCATTCTGGAGGGGAGGGGCAGGGCCTCCGACCCAAAGAGAAGCAAAGAGACAGCAGCCCAGAGAGACTGAGAGGTGCAGATGAAAGGAGCGAGGATGGGGAGAGTGTCTGTGACAGCCCACCGCTCCAGGACTTCCTCCTCACCGCTGCTGATATACTGGACCTGTGTCTGACAGTCAAATTAGTGGTTCTCAGGTAAAACTTTCAATCAACATTCAGTGGAGCTTTTGGATAGAGCCATGTGACCTCAGAGTCTTTTCCCCCTCAGGTTGTACCCGGAGTCCAGCAGCAGGGTCACCGCTGACGGGATGGTGGGTCTGACTCGAGCCTTCTTGGCTGCAGGTGTCCAGTGCGTGTGCGTCTCCCTGTGGCCCGTACCGATTGCTGCCTCCAAACTGTTTACACACACCTTCTACACCGCCCTACTGAACGGGACCAAAGCCAGCGCAGCTTTGACAGAAGCCATGAAGACTCTGCAGAGCAGCAAGCACTTCTCACATCCCTCCAACTGGGCTGGTGGGCAAACACAGCTGAGCATAAACACAATTAGTCCACCCCAGCAGACAGGGATTCCAGCTAGAAACAAGCACAGTTCGCTTAAAATGCAGTTTTTGTTTGCAGTTTGTTTTAGTACAAAGAAGTTCCAGTACATGTTTGTTTAATGAACTAAACTTTTAGAAAATATTATGATCAGTTTTGCCCCATTAACATATTTACACAATTTAATTTAATTTATTTACGTATTTTATTTTTGTTAATTTTTTTTTCTTTATAAAATAAAAAAGTAAAAACCAAAAAAACTCTTCCCTCATCCACTTTCCCATCTTCCCTGGGTGGGATGGGTGGCTCAAAAGACTTGAGTAAAGGATACACTCATGCATCCTCCTCTGTGAAACGTCCTTTAAGAGTACTGATCAAATCTGAGGACATAGAGAAACAAATTATTTGCTTTATTAATGTTCTCCTTTTTTCTGCCCCTTACTGTCTAAAAGATGTTCATAGCAGGTTTAATTAATGGTAATGAATTGATTTTTTTCTTCAGGTTATATGCTGATTGGCAGTGATGTGAAGCTCAACAGCCCCATGTCGCTGGTTGGACAGGCCCTGGCAGAGATCCTCCAGTACCCAGACAGGGCCAGGGATGCCCTCAGGGTGCTGCTGCACTTGGTGAGACGCTGTCACTCTTCTTAAGCTGTGCTCAGTATCGGTGTCTCTATGAATTTAAATAAATCCAAATAATGAATCCAAAGAATAAAATACCACAGACTCAGTGTTGAAAGTTTCCTTCAATGATGCCAATTTCCTTCTATTTTGAGTATTTGAGGCTTTAAATTGGACAAAATAAGATATTTGAAAACATCATTTTGAGATAATGAATATACAAAATTCTTTTTCTGTCTGATGATTTTCTGTCCTGATAATTTTGATGCATCACTTTCCCTCTGAGATAGAACTGATACTGGCTGCTGGCGAGACGGAGACAAATAACTACACTGTGCTCTCATGATGATCAAAACAAATGGTGTTGGGTGGATGCTGAGCGCAGCCAGTTAATAAGCCGTCTGACGTGAAAAGGTTCCTAAAATGTACCTTACTGGTTGAATCTTTGGAGCGTTTGCAGTCACTTCAAATGAAGAATAAACATTTATCAATTTAAAGGTTTAATACATCAGAACATTATAAATGTGGTCTTTATCAGACATGAAAAACACATGATGTATTCCACCATGTCATCACAAAACTGGCCAAAAAACGTCAAAATGTTGATGCAATGTGTGAAAAACTAGGTCCATCCTAACTGCTTCTACACGGATGAAGAAGGTCAGTAGCAGTTAGGTGCTGCTGATCAATACACTGATTCATTTAACTTATTTAGTCTGATCACTTCTACAAAAGCAAACATTTTGTCAGTTTTCTGTGTGTTTTGGCATAATTCCAAGGAGGTAAGACATCAGCAATCACGTTAAAGAAGTAAGTGTTGCTGCCCATCTTTCTAAGAAGGGTTATAATAAGCTCATATATCCAAACTATCTGGAGTCCATCATTCCATAAAGAGAAAGATTATTTACAAGCAGACAACGTCACGATCTGCTGCCAGTCTTCCCAGGGGTGCAAGTCCGTGTAAGTTCAGCCAAAGATCAGACCATGCCATGCTCAGAGAAACTGTCAAAAACCCAGAGGGCCGGTTTTCAAACGTAATCCGACCGGGTTTCAGTTATCGGATCAAATTTAGAAAATGGGTTGTTCAAAAGGAAGATCCGGATTCCGAAATCGGCTTGGATCACGTGATCCAATCCTGGTTGTTATCTGGATAAAACCTTCAGTTTGGTTGTTCAAAACTTTCAAGTAGAATCTAGATAACTTTGATAAAAAAAACAAAATAAAAACAGGATTATCCTGATCCCAACCGAGGGTAGGATTACTAGACGGATTTGAGGAAGAAACTGCAGTACAACCTAACAGTTGATCAAATAATACAACATTTTATTCAGTCCACATGCTTATATTTGTATTTTGCACCTGAATTTAACCGTTACAGGGATAAAGTGGTTAACATAGGGATAGGTGGATAGGCTCTTATTAAGCCTTTCAGCATAGGAAAGCAAAAATAAAACATCATGTCCCCACAAAATCCAGACAAATCCAATAACAAACACAAATAAAGTTTTCAGTTTATTCAGTTATTTATTGCTGCATAATCAGAAAAGAATCCAGATTTCGTGATCCTGGAAAATGGGATTTTGGATCAGGGTGATTCAATCCGATGTTGCTTTGAACAACCGGGGTAAAAGTAAGCCGGATTACGTGATCCGCCGTCCCGAAACATGGGATGCCCAAATCTGGATAGCTTTTTATTCGGATTAAATTTTTTGTACAGTCGGCCGAGCTACATCTCAGACTCTCCAGGCCTCAGTTAGCATGTTAAATGTTAAAGTTCATGACAGTCCAGTTAGAAAAGACTGGACCAGCGTGGCTTGTTGGGAAGGGTTGCAGGAGAAAGCCTCTTCCCTCTAGAAACAACGTGGCAGCACGGCTTAGGCTGGCAAAGCTGCATCATAACCATGCCTGAGACTTCTGGGACAATGTTGGACAGAGCAGACCAGAGTGGACATGTTTGGTCAGAATGCAGAATAAACAAACGCAGCATATCAGCACACACACGTCGTACAGATGTGAGCACGGTGGTGGAGGGATGATGATCTGGGCACTTGTAGTCACTGAGTCCATCTGACAGCTAAAGCTTGGCTGGAACTGTCTAATGTAACAGGCCAATGATCCCAAACACTGAAGCAGATCTCCAACAGAAAGGCTGAAAAAGAAAAGAATCAGGGTTTATTAATGGTCCACAGTCCATTCACACAATGAACTACAGCAGCATTGTAAGAAGTGTAGACCAAAGTTCTTCCACAACCACGAGGAGCTCCTACAAGCTGCTGAATCTCGAGGTGGACATAGTTTTCCACACACTGATTCAGATTTCTGGTTACCAGGAGCCGTTGTTCATATGAGGTTGTATTTATCAGCTTTTAGGTAAAGCCTTCAGTTTCAGTTGAAGGGACATGAAGACTTGTGATGATAAACTTTTCCTCTTTCTCTACAGGTTGAAAAGTCTTTGCAGCGCATCCAGAGTGGCCAGTGTAACCCGATGTACACGTCACAGCAAAGTGTTGAGAACAAGGTCCGTGTTTTAGGTCTCTCTGTCTCTCTATCTTTAAATGTCAGCCTGTATTTCTTCTCCATTCATGTTTTTTTTTATATTTATAAGGGACCATGTACATTTAAACTTGACTGACACTTGGTGCATTGAACCAGTTAGTGGTTACAGATTTGGGTTGTTTTTAAAAACAGATTAAAAGCAGTTTATGTCCCTGTCGTCTGTGCTGTATAAGGTTGGCGGGGTGCCCGGGTGGCAGGCTCTCCTATCGGCGGTGGGCTTCCGGTTGGACTTCTCAGGCAGCGGTGCTGGTCTCCCTGGGGCAGTTTTCTTCCCCACATCGGACCGTGGAGACCGGCTGCAGCAGTGCAGCACCACTCTGCAGTCTCTGCTCGGTACCACAGCTTTTCCATCATTCACAGCTGAATGGCAACCTGTTTCCTTCTGATCTTTGAGCTGTAGAATTACATCTAATCTGTCAACATTATATCAGTAATTAGAGAGATTATTTACGTTTCCAGTTATGGCAACTTGTTTGTTCAATGCAGGGCCACATACAGTGTGATTAGGTCTCCAGTGGGCCAGACCAGTAAATGAGCCAAAGACAATAAAAAGTCCACATTTTTCTTCTTTTTCCCCAAATAAACTAACATTTTAAAACATTATGAATAACCTGATATTACTTGAGAAAAATACACATTTACATTTATTTATTTCATTTAATATTCTTGATGAATTTTATCAAAGTAAATAAAAACTATATTTACACTTTTATATGTGTGTATATATACAAAAAGTGTATATGTAAATACAGATATATATACTTAGATTTGTGTAAAGTATAAAATTTATTGTAAATTCATGTATATTGAAAATAAATTTTACACTTTATAAAATTTTTGGTTTAATATATTTAACTTTTTTTAATATGAAATGATTGATTACAAATTTCATGAAATGCATTAATTTTATTAATGTCATTTATAAAAAAGAAATATTTCTTTTTTATTTATTTATTTATTAGTTTTTTTATTTATTTACTCATTTATACGTGCATTATTACTTGCAGATCACAATGGATCTCAAATTGAAACAATACTTAATGAATCTAGTATTTCACATTATGATCAAAGATCTAGACGTTATTTTAAATCTACATACGTGTACATTTCCACATATGTGTAGTAATCTGAACTGATCACCTCATCAGACAAACTGAAGTCACATCTAAAGATGGAAAACATGGAACAAGTTCTCCTCCTGCTCTGGAAATGTTTAGGTTCAAATATAAAAAATGAAACCTCAAATGGACAAATTAGTAATTACAGTTACTTTTATTTAAAATTGAACTTATTGTTTTCTATGTCATTTTCACATTTACCAAATTCATCATTCTGCCGGTTTTGGCCTCTGACTCAGGACTGGTTAGGGATGGGAGTATGACATGTAATAAGTCATTTTCAGAGCACAGCCTTAAACCTGCCCATAATTCTGACAAAAGAATAAATAAATGGAAATAAAGCTGACAGATGTTCTTGGTCAACATATTAAATCTCTGCTCTGATGTCTGATGAACACCAGGTCTGACTCCTCCAGCACTGCAGGCTCTTTGTAAACTGGTCACAGCATCTGAAGCCGGAGAACAGCTCATTCTCAAGGTACTTCCATGGCGTTTAAAAACTGCACACGTGATCCTGTCAGTGGTGGAAGAAGAACTCAGATCCTTCCAGGCTACAACTATGTAAAAGCAAAACAGCTTTACGTCACAAAAATATGACGTGTTTGGGCCTCAGACAGTTATTACTGATACAGTGTAAAATATGTAGTGAAGATTGTCTCTTTAGTAGAACTGCAAACAACTCAAGTTATTCTAACATACTGAGGAGCATCAAAAGAATAAAAATGTTTTATTTAGATTGCCTTTCAGGAAACCCAGAGACACTTTACATTCCAAGTCAACAGATCTAAGTAATTAAAAAATAAATTAAAGTAGTAGAAATAAATGAGTAAAATATAACTGTAAAAATGCAGTAGAAATACAGCCGTTTAAACAGATGAAGGTTAAAGTTTCTAAGCAAGTTTGAACACATCAGTCTGAGATAAAATTTAAAGGTGCGGCGTGTAACAAAATGACAGCACCAGGCCAATGACAGAACATTTAAATATATTAAAAACGGTTTCTACTGGTATCTAATCGCTTTTCTAACATACCTGTTATATTTTTATTCTCTTACAATGAGCCATTTAGAACTACTTACCGTGGCCACACACACATAGCAGCTGCCATATTTGTGCAATTTTTACTACTTTGGATAAAAGCAGAATAGAATAAAATAGAATAAAAATGTAAAACCTTCCTGGTTTAAGTCTTTGGCCTTTACACATTAAAATGTCTCAACATGGTCTGGAAAGATTTGAGTCTTTGGTGGATGCTCCTTTTATACCCAATATTGGCACCCACACCTGTCACTTTTTAATTTCCTATTTGGAGAATCTACTAAAAAAAACTGTAGCTGTATATTCAAGAAGCTTTTCTGTTATTATTTGAAAATTTTCAGCTTTTACAGATTTTAGATTTTTAAACACAATAAAATGACCATTGAAAAAAATTACTTTCCACCACTGATACACACCAAGATGCCTAACAATGTGTGTGCAGTTATGTCGCTTTCTTATTTTCCTTGTGTGCTTGTTGTAATCTGACATGTTTATTAAAAGTTCATCTCATCTTTTTCCACCTCCAGCTAGCTGATAAACAGACAGATTATACAGCAGGTGGACAAGCATCAGTAAAAAAATAGCCCACTTTTATTCTTAGTGCCAGGCACCTGGTTGTGTTTCTGTTTGTTGTATCCCTCCATCCACATTTAGTGTGCATCATCAACATGAGCAGGTCTTCATTCATGCATGGCTGAGTTTACTGACTCCAACGCAACATTCACGCAGGGAAAACACACTAAAGTTCTGTTTCTTCTTCTCTCATACTCGCGTCTTAAAGGCAGTTAAAAGCATGGTGGGAATGGTAAGTGTTTCATGATAAAATGTTTTGTCCAAAGGAAGTAAAAACAAGCTCCCCTACATTCAGACACATACTGTAGTTGCAGCATTTTTCTTGTCGGCTCTTTGCAGTATCAGTGCGACATGAGTTTTGATTTAATAAAAAGTGTTACCAGTTTCCTGTTTGATGAAAAGCAATGATGTGATGTGGACATGGATCTCCAGTGGTTACTGTTTTTAAACAAGATGCCAGAAACACATCCGGACAAGTAGTGAAGATCAACCCATCCTTCCAGTCATTACGTCTTGTTTCTTCTCCACAGCTTCACCAAGTGCTGGTGCAGCTGCAGTCAGGCGACAAAGAGCAAGACTTTCCGCTGGCTCCTATTCAAGTGTCGATAAGTGTGCAGCTCTGGAGGCTCCCAGGCTGCCATGAATTCCTGGCTGCACTCGGTGAGTCACTGATGGAAGAGACATTCATTTCTTTATGCTTTACTCACAATCGTCAAAGGATTTATCTCAATTCTAAATATACTGTTGGTTAAATGTTGTGTAATCACTGAAACAGAGGATGTGAAGTACAGGGTTAGATTCACCTCTGGATCAGTGATATATTTAAAGTCAATTACGCCTCAAACTGCTTCAAAATAAAGTGTATTCCACTCATAAATTTTTGGTTTTATTGCCTACTTGTAGAGTCACAGTTGTGTATTATTTTGTAGGTTAAATAAAAAAAACAAGAATCTGCTCATTCAGGTAAATTCATTGATACAAAGTCATCTTGACACTGAGTAACGGCTTCCAGAGGATGGTAATGTTTTATAATAAATAAATACAAATGGACTTGAAAAGGTTGATGAATCCACCAGGTGATGGAAAATAAAAGCAGGAAAGAGGAAGAGGAGAAAAGGACAGAAGATGAAGGTGTGCAGCTCTGTGAGTGCCATGCAGGCAATAAAACAGCCTGAAGTGTTTTCATGATTTTTAGCCTCTTGCTGTGTTGCTACTTATTCTCAGGACTGTTGTATTCAGATTTGATTCATCCTGGACTGACAGTGTTTTTATTTAAGGCATCATGTCACCTTATTAATTTCACCCTGTTAGTTTGTGCCTGCAACACAAAGAATAAAGGTCACATAACAGTCATGTAATAATACAAACTGTATTATAATATTAGTTCAAGGACTCTTCTTAAATGTTTTGGAGCTCTTTTTGCTACTTATTTATTTTTTATTATTGTTAATATTTTATATATGAAAATATTTTTATATCTAATAGATAAATGTATTAATACATTTTCAATTCATTTTTTAGTTTTTCCTTTTTAAATCTGATATTTTTTATTCATACCTTTATTTTTATCTACACAATTTTATACATTTTTAGCTTTTTCTGTTTTTTTAAACTTGATGTATAAAACATTTTATTTCTGTTATATATCATTTTAATATTTTACATTTTTATGTTTTTTTATTATTTAGATATTTAACTTATTTAATATATTTATTATTAATATTCTTTTAATAATAGTCTTTATTAATAGTATTTTAATGTCAGGACATTCTGTGACTGTAACATCCGGACGGTAGCTGCTCATTAACCTTGGTGGAGTTGAAATGATGTTATTTCCCTCTGATATGTTGAGGTGTAGTTATGATGGGACATGAAAGAGGAAGAGTCCAGTGAAGGGAAGTCTTCTGTGTCTTTTAGGTTTTGATCTGTGTGAGGTGGGTCAGGAGGAGGTCGTCCTGAAGACTGGAAAACAGGCCAGCAGACGTAACATGCATTTTGCCCTTCAGTCTCTTCTTGCCCTGTTTGGTGAGAAATATTCAAATGAACTCCTATGAAATATTGTAATATTCGACTTGTGTGGTAAGTCTCAACTTTTCTTCGTTTAGACTCCACAGAGCTCCCGAAGCGACTGAGCATGGACAGCTCTTCCTCTCTGGAGTCTCTGTCCTCCTCCCAGTCAGCCTCCCAGCCTCACTCTTTACCCCTCTCCCTCAGCTGTTACCCACCTCAGCCCTCCTTCTTACCCCCAGTCTGTCCTGACAACCTCTCCTGCGATGCCATCTCAGTTTACAGCCTCAGCTCCCTCGCCTCCTCTCTCAGCTTCCTGTCCCGTCCAGAGCCCGCAGGAAGTGACATCATCAGCCAGCGCTCGCATCCTCAGGAGCCAGAGAAGCATTATAGAGGGGGAGGAGGAGGGAGGGGCCTCTACACCTCGCAACGCCACTCAGGCGGCCTCCCAAAAGGTAGACTGACCAATCATGGAGGAGGATCAGCTGGAGGAGAGGATGAAGAGTATGAGGGGTTCTCCATCATCAGCAGCGAGCCGCTGGGACGAGGAGGGAGGGAATGTGATACTCTGCCGCTGCCTGCAGGACACCGACATGGCAGGGGTGCTGGTAGAGGATCTGCAGGAAGTCATCCTCTAACAGTTTCCTCAAAGGGAAGCATCAGCACCCCTACATCCCCTCTTAAAGCTCCGCCGCTGCCCCTCGCCAGCCCTGACAGCCCCAAGACCAAACAGGAAATGTGAGTTCAGGGTTGTTACAGTTGAATGTCACAGATTTTAACAGGTTGAAGAATATTTTTAACTTATCACTGTTAAAAGGTCTGTCCTGGGGTCTCCCTGATGCTGTGTCCTCCCTCTTCTTTTTACTCTAGTTTTTATACTAATGAATGCTGAAGTTTGTTAAACTCACTGATTATTCTGTTGTCATGTCCCTCCTCAGCAGCGATGACCTGCAGCGTTGTTGTCGGGAGAGATTTTCTCAAATGGTATCAATCAGCCTTCTTAAACTTTAAACTGGCATTATCTAACTTTCTGGCTCTATACCTCTGGGGTATAAATGACAAACTGTATTAACACACTTGACCTAAAATCACACAAAAAAGACATGAAATCGGAGAAAGAAAAAGTTCACTTTTATAAATTACAGTGCAAACATAAATACTTGATTTTAAAAACTTATTTACTAGTTTAGTAAACAACAAAGTTATATAAACAATTTAAATGAAAATGCAGCAATGTCGCAGCGGTTTTTGTACAATTATTTACAAAACAGTCAATAATCACCATAAGTTGCCACATAAATTATTTGTTCCAAAGACCAGTTCTTGTCCACTAAACATCAGAGGTTGGACGTTTTCAGGGTGTGTTAGTCCTCCTGTCCACCAGGAGGCAGCACTTTAATCTGCTTTTGGTGGGTTCTGGTCACTCTCACAACTTCTTGTCTTCCTCAGCGACCTGCATCACGTTGTATTATAATTTTTTGATTGGTGGATGTGTTCATTTTCTAATAATCTCGTAGAAGCATGTACAGTGTGAATAAAAGAAAAGCATTTATTTCTGCACCAGTCTTCTAAAGACATTATTTTGTAAATTAGAGCATTGTGCCTCAGGGATAATGACACTGACTTGAACCTAGCTTTTCTTGGAAAAGCTAAAAGTGAACCTAATCCATGTCTGCTTATTTCTGACGGTTTACCAGGAGAGTTTTAGGAAACAAGTTCCAGGAAACTTTCTGTATATAACTGGAAATTCAGCTCTTTTTTTCTTTTTCTTTTTCTTTTTTTTCTAGTTTATCTCAGCGGACTGGGAAAGGGAAGGTTAGTAGCTCCGAGTCGGACCAGTCCAGCACTGAGACAGACAGCACAGTCAAATCCCAGGAGGAGAGGATGGGACCTGCAGGACAACTGGACCCTCAGCAACTGGCCCAGAAGATCCTGGAGGAGACCCAAAGCCACATGCAAGCTGTGGAGAGCATGCAAATAGCAAACATCAGAGGAAAGACTCTCAGGGGAGCTGAGGGGCGAGAGGATGCTTGTCCCAGACAGCCATCAGTGTCTACACCCACAACTCCAACTTTTACTCCTACTGGTGGTGCACGAGGGTTTCAGCCCTCTGAGACCAGTGCATTTAGCAGACCTCCCAGCAGGGCGAGTCTGAAGGCTTGCTCCTCTCCTTTTTCTGTCTCTAAACATCTTTCACCCCTCTCTACCTCTGTCCCAACGCCTCCTCCAACCCGACCTAAACCTCCATCCCGCTCCTCATCCCTGCAGAAAATCAGCTCAGGCTACAAAACTCCAGCCAACTCCTCCCCGTCTCTGTCTATGCCCATGAAAGAGAAGAGTTCCCCCCTCCATGTGGTTCAGACTCAGCTCAAACCAAAACACCCCAGCTCACATTACACCTCCAGCATCTCCCCTTCACACTCCCCTGCCGACAGCGCCCCATCGCCAGCCCTTTCCTATTCCTCCACAGGGTCCTTTTCACCATCTTCCAGCTTGGCAAACACTCCTGAGCTCAACCCGTCAAAGCAAGACAACAAAGTCCAGGCCATCCATAACTTAAAAGCCTTCTGGGCCAACGTCAGCCAGAAACAGGAAGCTCCCTGCAATGCCAGTTTACTCCGAAGCGGAAATAAGAAAATGAGTACAGTTCAGAAAGATGTTCTAGGTCTGCTGAACCTCTCACCAAGACATGAGTCTGTCAGAAAAAACAGGGACCACAATGCTGACAGACCAAACGGTCACCAAAATCAGGAGGCAAAACCACCTCCAGCTGCTCCTCCAAGCCAGTCCACAAACTCTAAAGGAGGCGTCAGACTTCCTTCTGGGAATGGCTACAAGTTTCTCTCACCTGGACAGTTTTTCCCATCCTCTAAATGTTGAGATTTTGGATGTTTGCCCTGCTGAAATCCCGGCCAGCAGACCGATCTGCTGACTCGGTTGTACAGTGATGAAGCTCCCGTTTTTCAGTGAGATACACTTTTAGCAACCCCTGCTGAAGACGAGTCTAACAGAAGTACCGTTTCATACTTGCCTGATTTTACATGCTACTTTTTGTTGTGTGAAGGATGTAAATGATTTGAACGTGATGATTGTGCCTTTTATGACGCGCTGGGAGAAGTGTTTGAGTCTCTGGCTTTAGATGTGTCCTTATCTCTTACCCAGATAGCAAAAGATGTTTGGTCCAAATATGGCCCACCTCTGCAGTTTTGTTTGGTCCATATTTGGTCTTGACTTACTGCTTTGATTCCACGTGAGTGTGGCTGCTAAAATTCAGCCATGTGACCACCGCATGTGGCTCAAAAGGAAATGACTGTAATTTATGTTCAGGCCAGCTCGTCATTTTTGGACCACTTCTGGCCCACACAAGACTTGCTGTAATCCACTTCCAAACCAACATCTGACATCTGGACCGCATGTGGCCCACAAGACATTTCCCAAACCCCCATGTCCAGGTCTGCACCTGACATCTGGACCACATCTGGCCCATACATCACTTACCAGTGCCATAATTGAGCCACAAGTGCCAAATGTATCACCAGATTAGGCCCAAATGTGTCTGCTATCTGGAGACTAGAGAGCATGTGTGTTGATGTTTTGACTAACAGTCTGTTGACTGAATGGAGATTTTTTTTAATTTTATGTCTACCTAAATGCTCGCTATGTTTGTGTAAGTTGATCTGAATTTGATTTTGATTTATTATGTAAAAGACATGATTGTTAAAAGTCTTGTCATTTATTTGGTTGTTTTACAGTAATTCTTACACATTTTATAAATACAATTAAAAAAGACAAAGGTCATGAATACACACGAATATTTTCATGGAAGTTTTGTTTCATGGGTTTTGACATCTTATTGGTTTCGAGTGTTTTGTTAAGTTTATTGTGTTTCTTTTGCAGCAGTGCCAGAATTTAGAAAAACCTCCCTTCTTAAGACAAATGAAAATGTTCCTTTTTTTGTCTTGACTTCATGTCACAAATCCAAGTTGAAAAAAAAATCTTTACAAATTCATTATGTTTAAGATGAACACAATAGATAACTAATATAACACCACATCCATGATATCAGGCTCAGCGGGAGGGAGATCAGAGGGACGGAGCCATTACTGCAAAGGTTCTGTCACCTTTAGTTTTAGCTGTTTATGCTGCACAACCACCAGACCCTAATCACATGACCTCAGGGACCTGCTGAGGATTAATGGCTGCAGATGTTCTCCGATAAAAATTGGTTCTTGACCATTGTCGAAACCTTTGACGATATTTACCCTTATGATCGATTCTTTGACCGACCTTTCAGGCTCACGCCCTGTTGCTTCCTCTCTTGGATCTTTAATGACCGGTGAGACTCCAGTCGCGAGGTGATGGGCGAACCTTTCCACCTCGATTCTTTTTGGCGCGAGAATAAGCAATTTTACCCCTTTAGAATTCCTGGTTACTATCGTCCGCTCGTGCGGAGATAGGCCTGAGAAGTTATTCAGGTAGATAAGCCAACCTTTGGGTCTAGGAGTATGAAGCTACCGTACTATCGTCCTACAGGATCACTACCTGGTATCGAAGTAATAACCTAGCCAATTCTTATGTCTCTTCGGGTATTGGGGAATCTGGGGCTTACCTGCTCGTGGTGTTGTCCTCTCCTCTCCTCAACGGATGTGGACAAATATAAGAGAAATAAGTTTGGTTGGGAAGTTAACCGAAAATAACTATAACCCTTTTATTCAAGTTTTTATTATCGGTACAACTCAGAGAAAATCACAATAAAAGAAAAAATAATAAAATTCCCTTTCTAAGGGATTCCCCTCTGAGTAGGGGCTAAAGGCTAAATATAAGAAATAAGTATAAAGTAGAGGTCCTCACTCAATGAGTGATTCCGCTTTCACGGACTACATCTTCTCTGAAAATAATTCAATCTCCCTCGGTAAAAGGGGGGAGAAATCTATCCCAGTAAAGGGATGAAAATCTCCGTAAAAATCTCTGCAGAGTCTCTGCTGCAGCTGCTCAGAATCTCCGGACAATTCCTCTCTTTTCACAAAATCACCAGTATATATACATAACTTAAAAACCATCCCATCTGGTACCTTCCCACTAGCAGAAAAACCAACCCCTTCAGCATTTTTCCATGACAGAAAACACTCAGAACCAACCCACTTAGTATTTCTCCTTTAGCGGAAAATGCATATGTGGGCATCCTGCTAGGTGGATCCTCCTTCTGGGTTACATCAGTGCTTATGAAACGTTATCTTTCTTATTCTTACAGTTTTTCACACAAAGGCCTCTTGTTAATATTTTCTGGGTTTGCTGGGGAAATTGCGCTCTGCTTCGGAGCGAGCAGATAAGAGGTAACTCCTTTCTTAGACACTGACCTTCAGGGCCTCTCTGCCATCTCTTCAGCAGTGTAAAAACTTATTTGTGAATGCACTGTCTGTAAGCTGTATAACCCCAACAATCAAGCTATAGTTCTATTAATTAAAAAACAAAACTTAATGAACAGCACTTAGGATAAAATGTAAATAAGCAGGTGAACCAATAATATATAAAATGTGAATAAGCAAAGCAAAACACACAGTAAGCAAGTGAATCACCATAATATAGGAGGTGAATAAGTAATGCATAATACACAGTAAGATATAACTGAGTATTGATCAGGCAGTCCATATACTCAGTTTTTTTATTAAAAAACATCATCTCACATCATATGTGCCATAACAGTCATAGATTCAAACTTTAATAAAACTTCTCTCCCTCCTTCTCTCACTGAGAGCGGAAAGCAGGGGATTCCAGCAGGTGTGAGTTATCTGTCCAGATAAGAGCCTCTGCTCCCTGTCCGTTGCTTAGCAACGGCTCTCTGGCCCAGGACAGTGTGCTCGTCACCCTCTGAAGAGCGCGGGCTTCACACCATGTAAGGCTCTAGACCAAAGATCCTCAATCCTGGGTCCTGAGGGCTGATGTTCCTCAGATTTTCAGGAAATCTCAGAAATGGAATAAGGAACAAATGATTAGATTTTGGGGGTGATCCAGATCAATGCCTGGATCCAGGGATTTTTTAAGGATTCTTTACTATGGGGAAATTCAGATAATTTTGCCTTTAAATCTTCTAACTAAAAAATAATGCCCATAATTATTAGCAAAAATAAATAAATAATAAATAGCTTGGCAGAGGTCTGTGTGCTCTGAGAGCTTCTAGTTACCCATTGGGTGTTGCAGCAGGACACTTCTAAAGCCTGCAGGACACCAGCCCTCAAGAACCAGGACTGAGGATCCCTGTCCTGTATGTTTAAAATTTGAAATGTACTATGTGGTGGATGGGGAGCCCATACAGCTGAGTTAACAACAGGCTGTCATGAATTCTTCCCAGATTTTGAGTCTTGCAGCAGTGTGAATATGTTTCAGTGATCCAGGCATAAACATGGTAAACATGGAATTACAATAATCTACATGTGATGAAATAAAGGAAATAAAGGCATCAAGGATCACTTCCATCTCAGTGCGTAACACAATGGGACTCAGCTTGGTAATATTTTTTAAATTAGAAAAACAGCCAGAAATTTAACATGAGCCTTCAAAATCAATTCTTAATCTTTATAATCAAAATCTACCAGGAGCACAGACAAGGACTTCAGTTTTCTCTTCATTAACGCAAATGATCCAACTTATCCCGAGCGTTTATGGGGCCCCAAGCAGAAATTGGTTTTCTTTTTAAAATTTGGAACAAAAGTGTGCAAACATGCAATCTTCCACTACAAAATATCTTAGAAATAGTTGTCAGTTTGTCTTCGATATCTTAGAGCACTCTGCTGCACAATAAACTAAATACACCATATGACACAGGCAGCAGGAACTGATTAAACTAGTATTTTTTACACGCAACCAGGATTAAATCACGTTTTTTTCCTGTATATTACCAATCCAATCCACACTTTATTACAGACTCAGAGACCAAGTAAAAAAATAAAACCAGAGATAACAAAACAAAACACACACACACGTATATATACACATACAGTAATACAATAGATACATAAACACATATATAAATATATATCAGTCAGCACGACCAGAAGACACCTGTACCAGCGCCTCAGACTGGTATCATATAATACTAAATTTTATAGTAATTAATCACATATTAATTTAATTCTCTGAAGAACTTGGGCGACTAAAAAATTTACACATTAAAGTGCTGACCCCAGCAGCAAAAAACACTTGCATTGCACCATCTCAGTTTTTACCATTTTTATTCAAATTATTATTATTATTTTTGTTTTTTATTTATTTAGTAACATCAAGATATCTTGACATTTCAACCACACTTGTGGGGCCCCCTGGTGGTGTGGATGTGTATACAAACAATATAGATGTTGGAACTAAGACATTTTAACATTATATGGAAAATATGAGTTGACTAAGAATCTGATGGCAGCAACACGTCTATAAAAAGTAGTTCCAGGGTGATGTTCAGCATGGTGTAGCATCTCATCTTCTTTTAACAACTCAATGTAAACGTCAGTGAAGACCAGTTGCTGGAGTTTTAGGAGAGGAATGTTGTCCCATTCTGGTCTGATGCAGGATTCTAGCTGCTCTTCAGTCCTGGATCTTGGTTGCTGGATTTCTGCTTCCATGATGCTCCAGATGTTGTGTACTGGTGAAAGGTCTGGACTGCAGGCAGGCC
>JBAFTA010000021.1:2431440-2452785 GCA_036919975.1 Melanotaenia parkinsoni
GGTCTCTTAGCAACATAGTAGTGATGGTGATGTTTTTATGGTGAAATGTGGTAAATAAAGCTGTTATCATGGATCATGGTGGATTTACCAGATAGAGTCTCTGAATAAACATGACATTTAGTGGCGGGATTGTAAACCTCCTGGACGGGATATAAATGCCTGGAAAACGTCAGTAAATCACTAAAGCAGTAATTCCTAACCTATTTTTCTCAGGAAACCTCTTCATTCATATACTAAAAGCCACGGACCCCCTGCCCCACCCCATGCTGAAACCATACTTGGTTTTATGCTTTCAAAAGTGAGATTCTCACCACAAATAATGTAGTCCTGTCTTTTTGATAAAGCCAAAGTTAAATTAACATAGAGCCTTTTGTCTAGTTTTTTCTTAAAATAAGGACAGTTGCCCTCGTTTATCAAACGAATGTGGATGTGAGTGCACATCTCATCACAGGGATGATGTTAGGATTGGATCCACGTGTGATTCATGAAACGGTGGTATCAGACTGATCCCAGCGTACCAGTGATTAGGCCTTGATAAGTGCAGCGGTTGAAATCCAATCCTGGTTGTAGAGAATTTAGCCAGTGTGTGTGTGTGTGTGTGTAAGCTTCCTGTTGGTTTGTTTTGGGTAATGGTTAACATGACATCTGAATACTCTACTGAATTTACCCGGGCTGTTTATTATCTGCCTGCTGCTGGTCAAAAGGAGCCTTTTTATCAATGATTTTATGTGATATGTTTATTGGCCTGACTCCGTGTTACAATGAGTAAAGTTTGATGTAAATGTGTTTAATTAAACTTTTTGGGGAATTCTGCTGTGAGATTAAAGTTAAACACATCTTGAGTTAATCTCCAGTTTGTCCTCACATTATGTCCTATGATAACAAAATGTAAGGGTTGCATACTGAACTTTGTTCAGTTGCTCATTTTTTTATTAGTATAAGATGTTGTTGTTGTTTTTTTTTTAGTCAAATTAATTTAGATTTGTTTCTGATTTGAGCTGAATGGGTGGTTTGATTTTAAATGGAGACGCTCTGAATTCACCTTCAGATACAGCAGCAGCTCTCTTCCCTTCACCTGGTGGTCTGCTCACTGCGGTCCAAAGCACCTTTGAGGAGTCGCATGATGCATTCACTGGCAATTGGACAACTTTTCTGCTGAGTTTTGAAGCTGGAGTGGCCACAAGTTCAGCATCTTCTACTTCCTCCAATGTGCTTTAACCAGAATATATCCCGTTGCTTCACACAAAGTAATGCATGTGTGGAGAAGACTCCGTTCCAGTTCTCTGCACATTCTCTTGTGTTTGTGTGTTTTTAACGTGAACTGAGCAGTGGACACAAAGTGAAGTCCAGCCATCAAATACATGTTAAAGATGTTGCATTTGGATTAAACCGCAACATGTGCTCTTCCTCGGTTTTAAACCTTTTCAAGACCATCTGAACTACCCATCCGAGTACCTGTGATGTCACTTCAGTCTGTGAGGGTTTAGTGATTAGGTCTGAGGGTGGAGATTGTACCAGTGTCTCCAAACACACAGTCTAATGCATTTAAATAGTTGCTTGTCACCTGACCTTAAACATCAGCTGTCCCTGCTCTGTGTGTTGTCTCCCTGCAGAAAAATGAAGTTAAATCTTCCAGCAGATGAGACTAATTTGCAGCATATTCTGTTTGCTTTTAGTTTGCAAGATTTATTTCTTCTAAAAGTACCTTTTTTTTCTTTTTCTCCCACTGCAGTAAAGTCCCCGGTTATGTGAAGATGATTGCACCAGAGGGGGCGTTAGTTTTTCATGAAAAGGCTTGGAATGCTTACCCGTACTGTCGCACCAGTAAGTTTATGCTGACCAAGAAGTAAATGTTTGTTTAATGCTTTCATTGCAAGTTTTGATTCATATAAAAGTAAAAAAAAGATAATACATCTGAAACTAATGGTATTTTTCTTTTTGTCGATGTTTCTCCGTCCTCTGCAGTTGTGACGGTGAGTTCTTGACTTTTATTTGTTTCACACCTTTAAACCCATCCGTCCTTCACATGTGCTTGTTCAACATGTTTATAGACAGTTAAAAGAAGCCATGCAGGCAGAGACCCAATCTAAATGAACCCTTGAAGCTCTGCTAGCTATTGCCTGCAGCAGAAAGTAAAACTGTTTATTTAAGCGTACATTCTTAAAGCATTTTAACCAGCCAGAAACATGTTGGTGTTTGCAGCACTTCCATCTGACAGTCGGTTCCTAGAATTATTCTTCATGTCATTCAACTGCAATATGAAAAAAAGAAAACCTTAAAAGGGATATTCAGCGTCAACTCATTTTCATGTCTGTCCAACTTTAATAACCAAACAAGCCTCTTTTTTGTATTTTAAAGCTCTGATTCTGCTTCCTTAAACTTCAGTGCTGGCCGTGCATGTTTCAGCCAAGTTTGTGCGTCAGGGTTTAGAGTATAACTGCTGCACATGCAGGTATTCCTTCATTTGTCTCAACATGTGCACCGCAGCTACTTTATCCAACTGCTTGTGCTTTTTGATGAGTGTTTTCACAGAACTCGATCTTGCTTTCCACTTTACCTGCAAGCTAAAAACTGTTGCAGCGGTTAAAAATAGCTCTGAGCTGAGCAGCACAGCGCAGCATCACCACTGAGGTTTCAGTCTAAACGTCTGATTGGTTAATTGGATTTAGCTGTGTGGTTTAAGCCCATCTCTCACAACCCTCCATTCATGGCGGTCCCTGTGCTGAGATCAGCTGCACCTGTCCGAGTCGGAGTCTTACCGGATGTACCTGCCTGATGTCAACCTGCTCTGACTTGATCTAAAACAATCTTTCTTTCCTCAGAATGAGTACATGAAGGACGACTTCATGATAAAGATTGAGACGTGGCACAAACCTGACATGGGAACAGTAGAAAACGTAAGTGAGCTGAGGATGTGAGGTGGAGATGGGCTGATAATTGATTTGAGGTTCACCATGTAAATATGCCATTTTTAGCTAATCAGGCTAATTTTCCTGTGTAGTCCCATGGCTGGTCAATGTATGAAGAAACATGAACAAACAAGGATTCTTAAGACAAATAAACGTTCATTAAACAATTAACTAAAAGTAAGTCAATTATGCAAACATACGAGTGTTAAAATATACACATTTCTAGGTTAGAAGTCAAGAGAAGGAGGGAAGACCTGCAGCACCAACAGAGGTCTCCTAATCACTAGAAAGATCCTACATTTCCCATAATGCAACTTGCCAACATGGCAGCTTTTATTTCTGTTTTTACTCTTGATGTTGAATGGTTTTATCTCTCAACACCCTGTTTATTAGACAAATTCCTGTCCATTGTTGGCCTTTAGTGAACCTTTTGCTGTGTTTTTTAGTTTTGTTTGTTTTTTTGCACCATGACTAGGTCCATGACCTGGACGAGCAGACATGGAGGACTGTGGAGGTGGTGCCCATAGATATCGCTAACAAAGAAGAAGTGGCCTCTGCGGTAAGTTTATATAAAAAAGAGCTATAAAAAAGAGTTTGCCTTAAAAAGATGCTTGCGTTCCCCTTCTCTCCACACATATATTGAACATCCTTTACAGTAGAATCACCAATAATCAGAGTTTCAGGCCCAGCCTTTAGCGTGTCCAGTGGCCTTTTCCTTTCTGACTGGTTTTCAGTCCTGGAATAGATGGTCGTTCGATAAAGATCCCAGGTCCTCCGACAGCGGAGCAAATCTGTTCTGCAGTTTCACATTCAGGTGTTTTGGAGGTTTGTTGTCAGCCGTCCCCGTCTCAGCTGGCCGCTCCTGTTTCCTTCATGTAGAGGGGTAGAAGAGGTCCTTTGTTTTTTATGGGGAGTGGAGGCCAGTCGGTCTCACCACAGACTTCAGTAAAACCTTCTACAATAAAAACTCAAATTTATTAGCCCAGTCCCCTATAAAATTTCCTATCTGACAGATTTAATAACAGCTATTAAAATCTAATGATTACAAGTAAAATAAAAAACAACCATATGTAAAAATGAAAACCCCACCGATGCAGCAGGCAGGACTGTGGTTGGTGGAAGAATCAAACTCTGGGCTTCTCGTCCAGTCTCACGTTTTGTGTTTTTTGTTTGTTTGTTTGTTTTTTTTTGTTTTTTTTTTGCTACCTGTTGCTTGTACAGTGTTTACAAGTTGATGATGCTTTGTACCAGACTTCCTAAATCTTAGGCTTTGACTTGTCTGAGCGGTTCTTATCACGTGGTTCCACGTGGTTGTCATGGAGACGAGTCTCTGCTGTAATTGATGTCATGGTGTGATACAACTAGCTGCGGATGGTTTCACCTGCTTCTGTCTGACTGCTGAGTGCGTTCTCCAACATTTAACCCAGTTCTACTTGGTTTCCTGAGCAGACTGTTTCTTCACCGTGTTCTCCGTCACGTTTGTCCATCTGCCGACTGGTTGTAGCTGAAATCCTGAGACTATAGAAGTGGCTTTGTTTCCTAAGTTGGACCAGAGAAAAACCTCCGGTGGTCGTCTTGTAATCAGGGTCATCTAATATTTGGGCCAGTACGGTATTAAGTGAGTGGATGAGGCGATGTGACCAGCGTTGTCTCCACCCTGAGGACGGCTGTGGTCAGTCAGAGCACTTTATTTATCCACTTGTTTTTGATTTATTATTAATGACTTGGTTTACAGCCACAAGCTTGAAGGTGAAATTTAGTTGAAATCTTGTTTTTTCGTTGGGTTTCTTCTGTACTTGATTATTTGAATTTAAGTGAATAGAACTGCATCAACCGTGATCTCAGTGATTTTTCTGGTTGACTCATTTTATTAACTACACCAAATCTTTTCCTAAGGATCTTCCTTTCCAGCATTTTATTTTAATTTTTATGCATTTATTTATGTTTTTCAGCATCTCAGCAGTCTGCTATGTAAACCCCAGTTTAACAAGACAAAAGTGAATTTTTGGATTAGATGGATGCAGTGAGGGTGGCTTATCTGCGGTTACAGTACATTGCTTGGTGGTACCAGCCCAGTTCTTGGATGCCGGAGGTCTTAGATTTAGTAATTAGATTTTTTTTTTTCTCTGACAACGCCCCTCATAAAGACCAGAAAGATGATTTGTGCCTCATCTGAAGCTGAAAGGGGAAAATAACAGTGTTAGGCTCACAGTGTTTGTTTTCTTTTGGAGGGGCGGTTCTGGTCCTGGTTTGGAGAGAGAGCTGAACTTGGAACCAGTTCTTTCTGTTTGAACCACCAAATCACGGATCGTGAGCTCAGTGTTCCTCTTCATTTTCCTGCTGCTAAACATTTCTGGTAAAGCTATATTCACGGTTGTTTTTAGTTTAAATTAACAGCTTTTCAGGAGCTTATGTTCCAGCTAGAAACGACGTGTTTATCCTGTTCATGTTGGGAAATGCCGGTCAGCGCTGCAAAGAACTCACAAACACTGTCAAATACAGAGTTTATAAACTAAACACGCAGTAATAAGGCCTTCGTTTGGAGGGAAAAGGAGACAAATGCTGAGATCTTCCTGCTCTGTGGTCCTCCACAGATACTCCAGCGATATGATGCTCTGGCTGGGAGAAAACAAACCAGTTCTTAGTTCAAACCTGTTCCAGCACGTCAACCAGGACTAGAAGCACTTTGATTTAAAAGAGGTTCTGATAAAGATCATCGTTGCTTTTCCTACTTTTGGTTTGCATATAAACATAAACTCATAAACATCACAAGTATCTCATGAAGGACTAATTCAAATCATTAAAGTGGCATTTACAGAGTTAAATGTCTTAAATTATAGATTATTTGGTGATTTTAAACACGTCTAAAGTTAGTTTGTGATTCATGAAAAAAGTAATATTGATATGTGATCATTTTATAGACGTTTTTTAATTTATTTTTGTTTCCTTTATTTTTTTGGTGCATGAACAGTTTTGGCCACGAAGGTCCGCAGACGGAGTATCTGACACTACATGAGAAATACAAATGCAATCAAATTAATTTTGTTTCTGACCTTCGACATATTTAAGACTCTAATGACACCAAAGACCCTTCCCCCTGATATTTATTTTACATAATAAATATCAGAGGGAAAATAATTTGATTTGTATGTTTGGTTTTTCTGTTTTTTTATGATTTTATGACCTATTAATCATTCAAATTATGTAACTAGCTTTTAAAGGGTTAAAAGTCTTAAAATAATTGAGTTTATGGAAGTTTTGTTTAAGTGATTTCTGGGGGGAAAAAAGGCAGAAAGGTCACCAAAGGGTGAAAAATACACTATTTATTTAAAAAAGAGATTTTTTAACAATTTGTGCTGCAAACAGACAGAATTATCACAAAATAAAAAATAAATAAATAAATATTTAGAAAAATGAATAAAAATGGCAGAGGCGGTCAGAAAAAGACGGTTGAGTCATCTGTGGTCGGCTAGTAAACCTGAACCATCATGTCACGGATGGTGGTCGGCTCGGCCCCGCCTCTCCTACCTGCTCCTTTACGATAATGACTTAAGTGGATCAGCGTTGAGGCCGAGGCTAAATCTGAATGTCCATCTGCTCCAGGTATTGGCCTCCCTTTCACAGCAGAGCTGCTGGATTAAAACAGCACAGCAGGCTGTGAGCTCGGGTCGGGATTTGGGGGCGTGCAGTAAAAATACAGTCACGCTGCTGGTGATTCGTCCGCGTTCAACATCAGAACTCACCAGTGACTGGCGTTCCGGCGCAGAGGTTTGTTTGTAAAAAGCTTATTGTCACAAAAAAAAAACCACATGAGCTCATAAAAAGTGTTGATTAGTTCCTGATTCTTATCAGAGGGTCGTCATCAACCACAGAGTGTCTGCAGCCGTAAACTCACCACTTCTGGCTGCTTTTTACAAAACTAGCATGGAAACAAACGGCGCCATGCTGGTCCAGGAGCAGCCGTGCACTCGGCTCTGTTTGTTGCAGCATTTTAAGGTTTTATTCATTTTGTCCTTTCAGGACTACAAACCAGAAGAAGATCCGTCTCTCTTCCACTCTACCAAAACCGGCAGAGGACCGCTGGGCCCTGAGTGGAAGGTACCCGACCTGAACACAGAACTTCATCGTGGTCATTTTTACCTTTTTACACCTGGAAATAATCAGTTTTCCTTCCTCTTTCTCTCTCATGCAGAATGAGCTGAAGACGGATTGTCCCTACATGTGTGCATACAAACTGGTCACAGTCAAGTTCAGGTGGTGGGGTCTGCAGACCAAAGTGGAAAACTTCATCCACAGGGTAATAAGGCTGCAAATAATGACGATTCTGATGGTCGATTAGTCACTGACTATTAAAACGACCAATCAGATTATGTATCTCATGATTGTTAAATGAATCTTATTTCGTTTTCAGCTTTAATCTTTATTGTCGACTGTTGACAACGTCGACTAATCGTTGCAGCGTTACAGGGTAATGGATACCTCCCTCTATAATATAGAAGATTTCCTCGAACCCTGAGGACAAGAACAGCTGCTGTTGTGATGATCCACATTATTTTGTGTCGGGTGCAGTTTTCCTCCTGGACAGCAGAGGGAGACAAGCCTCTCACAAAGATTTTCTTTAATATTCCTTCTCCTGGAAACATGATTTTACTATTTTTTTTGTCTGTTAATCGACCCCTAAAGCTTCTGTGTTGTGGATTTTTTTTTTAAAAGTAATTTCTTTCCTGTTTTCTGCAGCAAGAAAAGCGAATTTTCACCAACTTCCACCGCCAGCTGTTCTGCTGGATCGACAAATGGGTGGGCTTGACCATGGAGGACATCAGGCGGATGGAAGAGGAGACTCAGAAAGAGCTTGAGGAGGTAATTACCTCACTAAATGTGTCGTATGATAACATGATCCAGTTACAGACCTCTGATTACCGGAGACGACGCTTGACTTTAACCAGGCTGGATTTAACCCTGTTTTACTCCTGAATTTCACATCAGATGCGTCAGAAAGGTGACGTGCGAGGCACCTCTGCAACAGACGAGTAGAGGCCCGTCGCTGTAGGTCACACACTAGAGGCAGGCTGAGTAAGTTCCTGCACAGGGAGGTGGTGCGCTGCATGGATCATTCTCCACCCTTACATCAACCTCCAGCTTGTTTGTTGTAACTGTCCTCCATCTTTTCTGCTTTTTCACTTCATTTCTGACCCTCCTGTGTTTCCATCTCATGGACCCTGTTCTTCAGCTGTGGATCAACCAGAATAATGACACATCATAATAATCAGTTTGTTTTAGGAGCAAAAATGTGGAAAATGTTCTGCTGTTCACTTCTAAAATGTGAGGATTTTTCATCGTGCATGACTGCAGTCATGTTTTGTTTTGCAAATCAAAACATTTTAAAAAGTAATTTGAAGAAAAATGCTTTTCAAGCCAAGCTGAAGTAAAGATTGTTGGTTACAGCCTGTAAATAACTACAATTCAGAGTTAGTTTAGTTCTCTGATGGCTGCTCTTCTGATTCACCTTGAACCAAGATGGATGTTATAATTCTGATTAGAATTAATTTAAGGATCCTCGAGGGGTGCTGTCCTGCAGGTTTTAGATGTTTCCTGCTCCAACAAGCCTGATTCAAATCAAATGGATCCAACAGCTCGTTGCTAACTTCTCTACACTGACCCATCAGTTTTAATCAGCTGTGTTGAAGCAGGAAAACATGTTAAACCTGCAGGTCTTCGGCCTCACGGATGGGAGTTTGACACGCTGGATTATTTCTAGCTGGTAGCGGTGGTCAGTTTACATCCAGTGAGTTGTAATCTGCAGGAATTTTCCCTGGTTGTAAAACCATCGTGACCAGAAGCAGATTTTATCTTGTGTGAATTTGGGATGTTTTATGAACCCCTGCATTGATCCACACCAAGAAGAAAATTCTCAGAACTACAACTTGCTTCTGTTTGATTTTATATTCACTCAAACCAAGTAAACCTGAGGTTGAGCCTCATGGTTTTGCTCCTAAAGAAAAGGTCTGATTTATTAGTAATGGAGCTGAACGTGTAGATCAGCCAGTTATCCACACTTTCTGTTTGGAACACCTCTTAGATTTATCTGATATTTGTAAAGTCTGCATCAGTAATCCATACTGGAAGAACAGAGTATACTTTGTTTTTCTTCTGCATGCTCTTCATCATCTTCATTTTAACATTTTCTTCCAGCATCTCTTTCTGTCTAACGTCTCTGCTCATCACCGTTTTCCTCCTGATGGCTGCATGTTCATGTCATTGTTAAAACGCTGAACAGGACGTCTGCAGGTCAAAGTTTTAAAGCTTAAAATGTAGTTTGGCCATAAAAGGCTTGAAGGTTTGTGAATCTCGTTTTCTAACGGACTCATTTATCTGTCGGTTTTCTGCCGTCAGTCTGGGTCCAGGTCACATTAACTAACAAAACAGATTTTTTGTCATTTTCAGTCTCTTAACCTATGAATCACTGAGCATAAAAAAGGCTCCTAACTCAAGGGATCAACCAGAGTCGTGTCGATACAAAAGACAACTTATCAAAAACCAGTTTAAACTGGATCTTTAGCCCCTTTTTGTGACAGGCTGCTGCTAACAGACACATCATTTGTTCCATTTCTTTAGTTTCATCTGTGAAAAACATGAAAGATCAGACAGTCTGACAGACAGAAAACAGGATTTTAGCAGAAAAAAGGTGATTCCCAAACTTGGCTTATCTCAGCATGGAGGCAGAAACTGTACACGTGGAGGACAGAAGAAGAAGAGTCAGGACTAAAAACCATCTACAGCAGATGGACAGGATCTGAAAGTCCAGAAGAAATGGAAACAAATCCAGCAAAGACCTGAACCAGGACCTTAAAGATGCATCTGGACCTTCAGATGATCCATCTACTGTTGACCGAAGCGTCAACAGAAATGGTCTCCATGGAAACGAGGCCGTCAAGAAACCATTCATAAGGAAGGGAAACAGGAAGAAAAGGATGAGGTAGGTCACATGACACAAGAACTGGTCTGATGGAGGGACGGATCCTCCCCAGAACCCGGACCTTAACAGGTCTGATGGAGGGACGGATCCTCCCCAGAACCCGAACCTTAACAGGTCTGATGGAGGGACGGATCCTCCCCAGAACCCGGACCTTAACAGGTCTGATGGAGGGACGGAATTCTCCCCAGAACCCGAACCATAACAGGTCTGATGGAGGGATGGATCCTGCTCGAAACCTGGATCTGGATCTCAATATTATTATCTGGACAGAGAACAGAACAAAAAGCAGAAACATCTAAAGAATCTAAAGATTTGGAGTCTGTAGAACTGTTCCTGAAGACTTAAATAACAGAAAGCTTCTCTAACAAGGTGCATTAATGTTTGTGTGTTTCAGCTACGGATTGTCCATCAGGTTTTTGAGTGTTTCAGGTTTAAAAATATGAAGTCAAGTCAGCTTGTTGAACCTGCAGAGGTCCTGTTTGGTAATCTGTCGTCTTTATTCCCAAACTGAAAACCTGCTTCTGTCTTTCTGCCCACCAGCTGCGTAAAACCGGTCCGATTCGAGGCACCAGTGCTGCTCATGAGCAATGAGGCAAAACAACCAAACCCTGTCATGATGATGTCATCGGAGACACGCCCACCATGCTGAGGAAGTGGCCTCCACGTCGCCTCTTCTCCTCCTGTCTCACATGATTCATTGGGGGGTTTGAAACGATTGGTTACCAGTATTGTACAGATCCTACCCCAATCATAAGCCTCCTGTTCACTCAGAAAACAAAAGGAAAAAAAAAGTGGTTTTGCATACATTATAAAAAAGAAAAAAAAAACTCTTTGCACAGGAAATAAATTGCCTGATCTGTAATTGTTAGTTGATTATTACAATGGGCTTTGTTTTTATTCAGGTGTGTAAACCGGACTCAGAAAGTCATGCCTTTTAAATTAGAATGTTTTTAGTTCCCACAAATAATTGGTATGAGAAAAATAAGCAGGTTTCGGGCCATTGATCTCCCTGCCCTCCCTTGTATTATAACTGTCTCTACTTTCGTCCTCGTCTCTCTTTAAGTATCGTCCATATTCTTGTGCAGACCCCTACCATGTTGTCTCGCTGACCCCTCTGTCTGGCACTTATTCAGGAATACTTTTACTCAGTCCTTTTTTTTTTTATTTTTTTCGTGGAAAATGCTCCTGCATGATCATTCTTTGCCATTGTTTCCCCGTCACATGCCCATATGTAAACATGGCCTCCTCCGTCTGAGCGCGCACGTTGACAACAGCAGCTCCTCACTGCATGTGCACGTCGCTGCCGTGCAGCTTCACTCAGATGGGCCGCCGGTAAGCGCCCTCTAGGAGAGTCTGTGCATCACAGCTCTGTTAGCGTGTGCGTGTTGCGTCCGTGTGCTTGTGTGTGTTTTCAACGGCCTTCACTCATAGTACTGAGACGGATAGCTTCAACTCCAGCCTCGTGAACTTTGCCTCATGCTGTCGCTGCATGGCCTTTTCTTCTCGGCTAGGGCTTTAACCGGAGGACTCACACAGCCTCTGAAAAAGAAAAAAACTTAAAACAAATGAGGATGAGAGTCTGTGTGTTGCTGTGTGCATGAATCAAAATAGGTTTTTATATCTTAGACTAACTGACAGAAATGGGTCCAGGCAGATCTGCCATGTTTGTTGTGATTAGCGAGCGTTCTGGGTGTTAGGGTTTCTTTTTTCTCTCTATGTATAGTGATTTATTTTTAAAGCTTTTCATCCACTCTAACTACAAGAAGCTCTGTGGGCAGTCTGAGCTTCTCTGGACTGTTTTTATTCATGGATGAAATGGCTCAGGTTGAACAGATTTGACTCTCACAGTTTAGGCCGGTGTTGGGCTATGAGTGTGAGGCGGCATCTTTTTATCCCGGCCACCTTCTCGGCTGCATCCACATCAGCAGCTCGGTTGGCCGTCTTTGTTTTGGGCTTGGTGCAGATGCTTCGGGGGCTGCGGGTAAAATATTTTCCCCATCAGGTGCAGAGTTATTAGGCTAAGTGTGGTTAATGTTAAACATCTAAATGAGACTTTAATGATGCTTTATAATAGACAAACTGTACATACACATAAACTTGAATAGGATTTTCACAGCTACTAGCATCATCTGCTGTAACTGTAAGGGAGGTGTGATGTAGTCGGGACAGTTGGTGTCAGCTCTGGGTGTAAAGTGGAGATAACTGTACCTCATCCATGCTAATGAATGTGCAGCCACACAGATGAGGAGACAGATGTGGCAGGACCTTCCTGAAGCACAGGAGCACTGGCATGTTTCACACCTGTGCAAGCATCACCAGTACAAACACCAGACAAACGGATTTACTACTACGACTAGATTTGCATGCTCTTTTTTTGTGTTTTTGTTTTTTACATTTTCCTTCCTATCCTCGATTATTCTGTTTGAGCCAAGCTCTCAAACTGCATCAGACAAGAAGGGAAATCAAAGCGAGGGATCCTCCCTCGATCAAACTCGCTTCAGCTCGACCTCAGATTACCAGACGAGGAGTGAAAAGCCGAGCGAGTCTGATGACGGGGGTCGCCCTCAGGCGGTGTGATGTAGCATTAGCAGTGATGCCAGCCAGTGTATGACTGTGGGAGGGCTTGAAGCTTAGGGAACAGATGGAGTCCAGAAAAAAACGGTTTTCTTATTGTAATCATGAATAAGCACTTGCAAAATCTACTGTTTCTCTGTTTGTTGTTTTTTTTTTTTTTTTTGTTTGTTTTTTTTTTGTTTTTGTTTTCGACAAAGATTCACGATGTATTCACTTTTCTCTTTCTGATACGGCAAAATTCAGGGGAATTAGTAGTGAATGTAATAAATTTGTTCCTTTTTCCTTTTCATGGCTTTCAGGCTGTGACAGAAGGTCTAGACAATGGAACATAACAGAATATCTAATAAATTTGAACAAATAAGCGAAGTGCTGTTTATGTCTCCGTGTCTCTTTTTATAATCTCTAAACATTAACTGGATTCAGATCATCAGGAGGGAAGCTGTCACAATAAAATCTTATTTTCTGATAGCAAATGTTTTAGCAGCTAAGAACAGGAAACGGGCTACAACTACCAACACTGGAAAACTGGTCTGATAAGTCTCCATCTCAGCTCCGCATTCAGATACGAGGCTCAGAATTTGGTGAAAACATGGATCCATCCTGCCTTGGATCAACGCTGGAATGTTGGAGCAGGGAGACCTTTTAAAACCAGCAGGACTGCTGCCTTCGAAGGAACGAACCGAGTAGGTCTGGTGTAGACTGACAGGTCTGCTTAAAGCCACAGTGTTTAAGAGTTACTGACATCTAGTGGTGAAGATGTGTACAGCAGTTGTAAATGGACAGTGGCTGTCAGTGGCCAAAATTCTTCCAGTGGCCTCGGGTGCAGCGATGACTGCATACTTGATACGATTAAATCCTCTTAACAAAATGAGGCTGCTTCGTTTTGTTGAGCTACTGCCACTAAAAGCGTCTGTAATCAGAACAAAGAAACGGAATAAGGATGGTGTGAAAATAGAAAATGTGGTAAATAATAAATTCTAAGGCTGTTCCTCTTTTTTTGTTTCTCAGCTTCTTTAATAACTTTAATAAAACACATTTAAGAGGGTAAACCTTAAGCTTTTATTGTAATTTGACTTTACCCACATTTTTCTTAATAGGGATTTTATGTAAAATGTTTAAAGATATTGATGCAATGCTCACATCAGGCTGAAAGTTTAAGCACCCTCCAGCATGCTGTATCAGGTTTAAACAGGTTGATAGATGACAAAACCAATCAAGTCATGAGCAGAAATCTGCAACTTAGATTCAGGGTTTCATCTAAAAGCATAACTGTACCTGGAGTAATAGTAAACATTTTTTTACAATTAATAAAAGACTTTCTGTCCTTGAATATTTCTGGAATACATTTTATGTCAAAAACTGCAGTTTCATGATGCCTTCACACACATTGAAGCTCATGAGCATATCATCACGTTATAGCCACCAGTATGGAAGCTCATTTGTTAAAGATTAAATACAGACTGAAAAGTCTGTGAAGAGGTTTTAACAAGGGAAAAAGAAATAAACAAAAAGAACAAAATATTTCTTCTCTAAAAAAAACTAAATTTAGATTTGAAACAAATTAAGTATTTTTTATTATTTTGGAAGTTTTACTTTTTAATTGATATGAATTCATGATTTGACATTTAAAATAGTTTCTTTTAATGGTAGAATTTAAAAGTTTTTGCTTTCATTTTGATTATTTAACCCATTTATATAATGACTTTTTCTTTATAGCTTTAGTTTAGTAAATGATACATTTAGCTAAATTTATACCTTGATTTTCATATTAGAACTCATTAAATTAACATTTTTCTCATAATTTTTGCTTTGTAAGTGCAATCTATTTTAGGCTTATATGTGGTTCAGAGTTCTAGCCTTTTTTTTCAAACTCAGTATATGACTGAGCTTGAAATAGAATAAGATATCTGTAATGTAATTGTATACTTCATATGTAAAATTAAAATTATAATATAAAATTTAAATAGAAATTTATTAAAAGCAGCACAAGCAGAGACCCATCATTCGCACAAAAACATGCACAATATATTACCACACTATTGTGAAATTAAGAAGAGATACTTTTAGGATTGTTGTTTTTGTATATAATATATAATATCTATATTTATTACTAGTAGATAGCAACTAGATTTCAAGTTGAAATCTAGTTGATATAAAAATTCTGTTCTCAAATACACAATGTATTCAGGTTTATTTGTTTCTTTAAATTTAATACCAAGAAAAGCTGTTAGCAGAGGATAGTGAAGATGAAGATTGTTAGGATGGATAGAATCCATCTTTTTTTTAGTACTAAAATAGGTCACACTTTTCGTGACATTTTTAACACCTTTCCTTCTTTCCGTTTACTTTTCTGACAGCAATGGGCTTCCATACTTTGATAATGCGAGCAGAGGAAAAAAATCCTTTAATCCTGTGATGCAGGCTATACTGCGCATGTGTCAACATTAACCCAGCAGGTAAACTCCACCATGGCGGCGAGAGGCCATGTGCAAGATCCCAACGACAGGAGACTCAGACCCATATACGGTAAGGTTTCAATGGGAAGACACATTTTAGTGGGTGTGCGGAGGTTTGGTGAACATATCTGTGGCTTGTACCAGAGTGTGTGTTTAAACTAGAGGCTGCTGCAGTTTGAGGGCAGCTATGCGGCCCCTTTAGCTCCAGCCTCGGACTCTGCTGCTTGCAGTCTCCGATGACAGTGCACCTTACCCGGTTTGACACCAAGCCGGGGTGGGGCACGGCTGGCTGGGGGAACGTCTGTTGAAACCGTGCATCTCTGTGTTACATGTTCCTGTTGGGGTTGCAGCACTCCAAGGTGCAGACGTTTCTGCCGTTCGTTGAGGCTCTTTCAAAGTCGAAGTGCTTTCTCCCTTTGGCTAACTGTCGCTATTTGACAGCTAGCTCAGCCACAGACAACCAGACTGTCAGTCAATGGACATGCTGCAGCTGGGTGTAAAGAAACCCTGTGAATTTTAGCGGGTTGTGTGCCTCAGATTAACAGGTTTTCATTGGTGTCTTGTTTGAAGCAATATCTATTTTGTATCTGGCTTAATGCTTCACAGTTAGCTTTAAGTTAGCATTAGCATCATATTAGTTTAAGGACAATGCTTTAAGCTAACTGTACTAGCCGACTAGCTAAAAATGGATCTGTCAAGCTCGCGGACTACTAAATAACATAATAGTTTTTTTTTTTGTTTTTGTTTTTGTTTTTTTTTGTGAAAATAAATGTAAAGCAACATGAAACACTTTAATATTTTTGTTTTTTTAAGACCTAAAAATAACTTATATATTGATTAAGATAGCCTATCTGTCACATTTCGACTACCCGCAGTGAATTTTCAGATAAAGTTGGGTTATTTGAAAACTACAGATATTTTAAATACACCGTGTAGATTAGTTTGTCTTTCTGGGCGACCCTTAAGCTTCAGTGCTTTTTAGTTTGACATCTGATCATTAATATTTAAGGATTCCTCTCATTTCTGGGGTTTTGTGGCAACTTTTATCTCCTGTGATGACAGTTTGAACAGTGGGAATAGATATGACATAATCACAGCATACTGTCTGGCACAGTTAATTTGGGCACCCAGCTGTCCTGAACAGACTGAACTGACTGTGTTTGAATGCATGTCTGCATACTAAAACAATCACCAGCCATTCAGGAGGACCTGCTGGACGTGATTATGGTTACTCATTTACTGGAACATCGGCTAACAGCGTTTTGAGGCGACCAGTAAACTGGCTTCTGATTGTTTCAGCTCATAAGCCAAGTGTTAGACAATAGCAGAAAAAAATATTATGCAACAACTTTGGATTTTTTTAAACTACAGTTCAGGCCCCCATTATAACAGAATTTCTGTCAAATACAACAAAGAAAGATCACAATTCCTCTAAACTGAGAAATTTGAACTCGGTCATTCTAATAGTCTTCGGTTGACTGTTATTACAATTTGATGGCTGCATAGTGGGTAGCACTTGGTAACTTGGACAGGAGTTATGTGGAGTTTGCATGCATGGGTTTTCTCAGGCTGTCTGTCTGGTGACTCCAAATTGTACCTAATGAGTGAATATAAGTATTCATGGTTGTGTGTCTCATTTGTCTTTTTGTCGGCCCTCTAATCGTCTAATGATGGCTGAGATTCTAGCCCCCAGCTGCAACCCTAAATAAGAAAATGGATGGATTTAACCTTGGATCACTTTAAACAGCTGTTGGGAAACTATTTTTTAATGCAAAATTACTTAAATATTGTTGTTTCCCCAGATTACCTTGATAATGGCAACAATAAGATGGCAATACAGCAGGCAGATAAACTGCTGAAGAAACATAAGGACCTGCACTGCGCCAAGGTGGGTAAACGTTGATTTCTTTCAGGAACTGGTACACTGTTTGACTTAACCAGTGCATTTAGCCTGAAAAGCCTGATTTGCATCTCTAACTAGTGATGTTGATATTGTTCAGCTTGTTTGATGTATGTAAGCACACACCATCAAGGGTCTAAGCTCCTGCTGTTTGGCATCACACACACCCACTGTTGATATTGAATCATTAAACAGCAGGAAAATGTGAGAATGACTGAGCTAACTGGAGCATTGACAGTGCTCACAAACTTGAAGATGGTCTGGCTGTTAACCACATTTATGTTCTTTCTCTGGGAAAGTTTTTCAGGCAAAGTCGATGCTTTTGTTTTTCAGTTAAAAAAAAAAAAAAAACTTGATCAAAACTAGGTTTGAAGAGTTTTCTTATTGACTAGAGCCCCCTGGACAGGTGGCAGCATGAGATAAGTACAGTACGAAAGATGTTTGCAGACCCCAGGGAGCAGCAGTCATACAGCCTGAAACCTGCGTTACACCTTCATTAAAACACCTGAAAAACTATTCGGGTTCACTTTTATCTTCTTCTGTAACACAGTTCCTCATCAAATATAATTTTATTCATTCCTTGGACTACTCATTCCGGGATGAACTGGGCTGTTATCCCCTGGTTTTCACTGAAAATGTGGTTTTCTTTTAAGAGGAGATAACTGTTTACATCTTCTACTGTGTTCCAGGTGAATTTACTGACACAAAAACACGTTTTGATTCTGACACTTCTGTAGTAATCTCACATGTCTCAGCTTTCTGTAGTAAGCAAAATTATACATACAGCCCTTGTGGTTGTAAAGATGTACTTCATTTATCTGGTTATGTTTCAGACAGGAGGCAGAAAAAATAAGCCTCATCAATAAGAGATTAATGCTCCGACACGGCAGTGTTCTGGCTTCTTCGTTTGAGTCTGATAATCAAGGACATGTCTGACCAGTTGACTCGCATGCCTTCATTAAGACCCCTACTTTTTCTTTTAGTCTTTTAAGTCTCTGCAGACCTGTTACTCCTGCCCTTGCAGCAGCTCCACTTGATGTTATTATTCATTATCATTAGTTCTTGCTGCATTTTCATTAAACTTATAAGCCTGAAGCTTATTTAATAAACACACAGACGTCTTCACCCTCAGACATGAACGTGGCTCTTGGACGTCCTCTGTGGCTGCTGACTGTTACATGTGTAAAACTCCTCCTTGTTCTTTCCTTCAGGTCCTAAAGGCCATTGGCCTTCAGAGGACAGGAAAGCAGGATGAAGCTTTCACTTTGGCCCAGGAGGTGGCCACCTTGGAGCCCACTGACGACAACTCACTTCAAGCTCTGACAATATTGTACAGGGAGATGCATCGCCGTAAGTGTGCACATGCACGTAGCTGCAGGTTGGAGCTGATGCAGGAGCGATTGTGTGTTAAACGTTGTGCTTGTCATTCACAGCGGAGTTGGTCACGAAGCTGTATGAGGCTGCAGTGAAGAAGGTTCCTCTCAGCGAGGAGTATCACTCGCACCTCTTCATGGCTTACGCTCGCGTGGGAGAGTACAAGAAGATGCAGCAGGTGGGAAAACACACCTGTCCAGGGTGAGGACAGGAAAGCTGGATGCAAACCTGCAGATGCATGACTAACTTAATGAATGTGATGAATCAGAATGACTAAGATGGTGGTGGTGTTTTGTTTTTTGTTTTCCTTTTTCTTTTTGCATGCTTCACAGGCAGGAATGGCTTTATATAAAATTGTCCCCAAGAACCCGTATTACTTCTGGTCCGTCATGAGTCTGGTGATGCAGGTACGGTCTGGCTTCTCAGATGATCATTTCCTAAAATATTCTCATTACCCTGGAAATAAAATAAAAATCCTTTGTCCTTTGTTGCCAAGGCGATCTCAGCACAGGATGAAAAACTGGCTCAGACTATGTTCCTGCCTCTGGCTGAACGCATGGTGGAGAAAATGGTCAAGGAGGAGAAGATAGAGGCAGAAGCAGAGGTGAGGATGGAAAAAAAATATTAATCCAGTTGATATGGAATATTTATTAAAGCTGCCAGAATAATCTTTCCTAAAAGCACAAAGACTGGAATCATTCAAATTGTATCTTTACAAATAAAACTACAAGGAAATAACCAACTTAACCAGCACCAAAAGTACTGCTGTCTCTGATTCATGAACGTTAGTGTTTAATGGAGAAGAAATACAGTCAGAAAAGAAATGCTTCATTACATGCCTGTATATTTTCTTAAACAGCAGCTTAAATTTGTGCCATGAAACATTTGCGTTCTATCTCATTTCATTTGCATCTCTATTATTCAAATGGAAAAATGCAGGTAAAGCCACAACCAAGCTTTCAGATGGATTCCAACCCAGAAATTCCGCTTGATCCCTGGCGCCCTCGATCGCTGTCGCTTCTACCATCATCAGTGTCTCAGGAGCAGTAGTATGTAGCTCTGTGGGATAAATTGTGATGGATAGTTACCCTTTAGCTGATCTACAGAAGTTTTCCAGCATTTCTATCCCATCCAGGAGGTTTACAATCCAGCCACTAAATGTAGTTTTATTCAGAGACTCTAAATCCACAATGACCCATGATAACAGCTTTATTTATCACGTTTTCATCACTATCACTACTATGTTGCTAAGAGACCTCTATTTAGACCTGGACATGATGATGAAGCCACGTCCTGTCAAACTTTCCACCAATCAGAGAGCTTAGATTGACAGTAACGTCCAATCAGGTCGACCTTTATGCTGTTACACCTATTCCTACATTCATTTTACATCAGTTTACCTCCCAGTTTGACAGCTGAGAAGCATCATGTCTGATGCTGACTGGGGTTAAAAGGATCTACATGCTGTTTTACATAAAAAAAGAACAGACAGACCAAAAATGGCTTGGAGTTTAAAGGGTTAATAACCTAACCATTAGAACTGGGTGATGTGTTTGTTTCTGATTTAACTGCCTGATTTCCATGGTAACGGTGGACACGATGCTTCACCACAAACACACGTCTGATAAAATGTCGTTACCAAAGAAACGAGCAGGTTCACAACAACCATCAGATTCACTCCAACGACCACTAAGCTGTTACATGTGAGCAAAATGGATTTTTAATCTGTAAGTAAGTTTTAATGCATTAAAGGGCTGAAAATATTCACTCTGACTTCCAAACATGCCATTTTAGCAGTTTGAATAACTATGCTGCAGAAATCTGCATCTGCTACCTGCAGGATAAGCCAACCTCTCCTCAGTGTCTAGTTTTTCCTGGACAGTCCCTTTAGTAGTACTTTATAAGGAAATCTGCAGCAAAATCCACTTACTTTACTTCTCCAGCTGTTGCTCAGTGTGAAAGTCCAGAACTCTGCACTGCTGCTTCCTCCTTCTATGAGCTGATCAGATGCACAAAATCAGCAACAAGACCAGAGAGACAGAAACCCCACATCTGGTTTACATCCATGGCCTTCAGGCTTACTTGGACTTGTGATGGTTTTAGGGTAAATTTCTGTACCTAGAGACAGAGCTTTGATTGGACCAAAGCTCTGATCTGTTTGTGCTGCAGTGGAAGAAGAGAAACTACCAGAGATGTAAACCTGAAATATATTTAAGAAGAGTCAGAGCGAATCATCACATTCTGCTTGTCTGAGTTGAGCAGAACATGATAGAAAAAGTCTGTTTACAGCAAACTGAGAACGACGGATCAGGATGCTTAACGATGTTTGTGTTGTCACACATCCACAGTGTCTGAGCTCTCGTTCTCCTAATCAGGCTGATTTTTGTCTCTTTAAGCCTTGAAAGTGACGTTCTATGATGGCTGAAACTCTTTAATGTGTGACTGCAGGTGCAGCTGTATTACATGATCCTGGAGCGCTTGGGAAAGTGTGTAGAGGCTCTTGAAGTGGTCAGAGGTCCACTGGGGGGTATGTAAATACTTTAATTTTCTTCCTTTACTTGTGTGAAATGAGTCTAAATGTAGTGGGGCCTCTTCTGATTAGCAGTACACACTAACATTGTTTTGACAAGATGGTTCCAGATGAGGAAAAGATTAACATCTCTTATTGTGACAGCATTCACTCAGGATGCCGTCAGTGTTTAATGTTCAAAATGATGAACGACAAACATAATCTAGCACCAGTGTCCTTCCTCTCACTTTGTACTCTTGCATGTTTCCACAGAGAAGCTGACCAGCGAGCTGCAGAGCAGAGAGAGCAAGTGCATGACGCTCTACCGGCGGCTGGAGTGCTGGCCCGAGTGCAACGCCTTGGCCCACAAGCTGCTGCTCAAAAAGTGAGTCAAGTCTTTAGAGGACTTTAGCTTTCTAGCGTCCCCGAGTGTTGTCACTTATATCATCAGTGCCTCAGGAACGCTAGTCTGGAACTCTGTGGGATAAATTGTGATGGATAGCTACCCTTTAGGTGATCTACGGACGTTTCCGGGCATTTCTATCCCATCCAGAAGGTTTACAATCCAGTCACTAAATGTAGTTTTATTCAGAGACTCTATCTGGTAAATCCACAATGATCCATGATAACAGCTTTATTTATCACAT
>JBAFTA010000021.1:2479861-2494471 GCA_036919975.1 Melanotaenia parkinsoni
TTCCCTTTCCGGCCTAACATGCACTTTACACACATCATTTCCTGCCTTATATAGATTTACGTCAATTGGCTCTTACACTAACCCTTAAAAAAAGTATATTTAATAATAATAATAATAATAATAATAATAATAATGGATTAGATTTATACAGCACCTTTCAAGGCACTCAAAGCCTTTTACATTGCATCCAATCCACTCCTCCTGGAGTGGGATTCTAACCACCAGCCTTCCAGTCATTGGACAACCCGCTCTATCATCTGAGCCACTGCAGCCCCACAACCATGTCCAAGACGTTCTGTTGCAACCGGCTGTAAAACGATGCCACATGTCTCCAAAATGGTTGCTAAATGCAAATCCACAGTCCATGTGTATAAACTAAGTTGTGGAAACAAGGTGCAGCCACGCGGGACCGGCAGGTCAGGCGAAGTGAAGCTGCAGCATCTGTTTGATCTGGTGAGGAAACATAAACCGTCGTTGCCATCTGAGTTCAAAGTTGTTGATGCGTCATTGATCTGCTCTGATAAACTCTGTTAGTATTTTAGAAAATAAAAAACCACAAAACAGTCTTCAGAAAAGGAGCTTCAACAACACAGTTTGAAACGTTTGTTAACCACAGTGAGTGGACTCGTAAGACATTTTAAAATCTTTTTGATGTTCCGTGTGTCTGAACTCTGTCCAGTAATTTAATAATGAATAAATAAAGTTGCAGAGCTGCATGTCTAGTTTCAGAATTAAGGTCTGGAATAAAAGCCAGAATAAATACCATCTAAACATAATAAAAATGTAATTAAATTACGTAGGAATCATACCTCCACACACCTTTAAAATGGATGGACATGAAATGGCTTCTAATTTTACATCACATTAATTTAATTTTCTTAGATACTGTTAAATTTCTTTAAACAGTCCACAAAAGTTTAGATTTACAGGCTGCTGTAATTAAACCGTAAGCGTGCAGCAGAATGGTGCAGTTTGCCCAAAACAAAGACGTCTTCACTACATCCACAGGAGACTGATAAGATGTGTGTTACCTCTAAATATCTTCACCGTTCATCTTTTATAGATGCAGATGAACTGGTTTGATTCACATAAAGAGAAAAGAAAAAACCAGAGCAGCTGCTTGTTTACCAGGAAACCTTTGTATCACATGTTGCTCCTACAACCAGTTTACGTAGACAGAAGAATCCAGAGAAACGAGGAGTGGTGCAGCAAGAAGCTGCAGAATGAATGAATGAATGAGTGAGTCAATGAGTGAGTCAGATACTCACAATATGGAAATATGCTCCTAACAAAAGGTTATTTGAGGCTGAAGCTGCGGATGATGAAGCTGCAGTCGGACTGAACTTCCTCTTCACTCAGTAATATTTGCAAACCATAAACAACCAGCAGTTTCACATGGAGCCGAGCCTGTAGCCGAGTATAATCCTTCATTTTAATATGCAGGAAGAGTCTTCAGCTTGAAGTTACATGTGAGGTTTGCAGGTGTTTGACTCATTTCCCTTTGAACAACACAAACAACAGAGACTTTGATTACAGGAAGGTTTTCATTGCTGCTTTGCCTGAGGCAGCATAATGTCAGGTTAGAGGTCAGACACGTCTACACATACCTACACATTCCTCCTGCTGCTGCTTTGAAGATGAAGATTGTTTAAACAAAAGTCTCCTGGCTGAGATTCAGAGTTTGTAGGCGTCTTTGCAAACATGTCACACAGGAAAATTTATTTTCTGCTGTTAGTGTGAGTTGATGTATCGTGGTGTGGGCTTTTATGACTTTTATGAGGGGATGTTTTGGTTAGGCTCCTGTGTTTCGCTAACTCTGGGTTTGATGACTCAGATATAATCAACGCTCGTATAAATAAGCTCCTGTTTGTTTTGTTAGCGTCCTTTGTGAACATAAAGATGACAGTAACATTCACGAAGCTCAGAAACCCCCTTTTTCTTATCTTTAAAACATTCGTATTTGCATCAGAAGTTCCTGATGTAGTTCCTGTTACTTTGCAAAGGTTCAGAAGTCCTTCCTTCCCGATTCATAACAAATACAGACCACCTGCAGCTTTATCACCGTACCAACTAAATGCTGATGTGCAATGGAAACATCTGGATTTTAGGGAGTAGAAAACTTTGTTAAAACATATGTGGTCATCTAATGCAAAAAATCAAGCAAAATTTCTTCAAAGCAAACAGTCAGCAGTGTTTTTAATCAATAATTATTCTATTTAGGATTATTCTGGATGCTTTTAACAACTTAGCAAAAGGAGTTTACACAAATCTGGTGGTTTTATGTCTGGGCAGATAAAGATGATCACCCTGTAAGCCATGCACTTAAAGCTCCATGTTGTGGCTTCATTGAAGGATAAGATAAGAAAAAAGATAAAGATCCTGATAGAAGGTTCTGCAACAAGCTGAGTCAGCATGTATACGGGGATGGGGTACGCTCACCTGCAGCCAGATGTGCAGCAGATTAGCTTCCTGATTTTAAAGTCGCACTATGTAACTTTCTGACTGTAAAACTCTGTGTTTCTAGCTCGTTCGATGGTACAGTGACATCTATTGTGCATGCTTTTGAAGCCGTCGCTGCCCAGCAGCATCCAGAAACCCACATTTGTAGGAGCACCAGAGGTCATTCTTTGATCTGTTTGTTTGTGCTTTCACACCTCCCCAACCAAAGTGGACTCAGAGCTAATGGACTGGTGGTAATGAGCCCTGAGACTCTCATTTACTGGCTGGAGAGAGTTCACAGGACAGGCATATTTAATTATCCGTTGATAGGGGCTGCAGTTTGTCTTTACCAGCTCTGGCATTGTCATGTTTTACAGCTACCCTAATATTCCAAATTATTAAACATCATGCACTGAAACTTAATTGAACTTAATATTTCTGGCCTTTCTAATGCTGAGCAGCTTTCCAAGCTTTGTCATGTTTTATACACCTGCCAACAGAAGGGAAGCACCCTCTCTGGGTGCTGTGTTCACTTCATCACACTTCATCTGAGGCTTACTCAAGTAAAGATCAGCCAAACGACCAGCTGGGAGAGTTTAGGCTCACCTTAGAAGCTGACAGGATTTATTTCTTTAGCGTTGCTGGTGCTCTACAATTCCAAAGAAGTGATCGGCTGCTTCTTGTTTTGATATTTAGCTTGTGAAGAATGCTGGTATGAGCTCTTATCAGTGACACGAGATAATTTGACAGATTAAAAGCTCTAAAGTGTAGCTGCTGGCTTCCTCATGTCGTCTTGATTTTCACAGGAAGTAACTGCATCTTCCTCTTGAGCACACCAATCTGTTTTATTTTCTCAGCTTGAATATAAGTTAAACGTCTTATTCTTATTGTTTTTATAATGTGAAATTAAAGGTTTGACGGGGATTGTTTGGAAAACTTTCAGGTTTCAGAAGAAAGAATTAGTTTCTCAGGAAAGCAGCTCTGAACCGTTTTTTTTTTTTTAAGAAGAGCAACGGGATTGTTTTAGCCAGTTGTTCCGCGTTTGTATTGAAGTGAGAGCTGTTCGGTTATAAGTAAATAAAGAATGAGACGGAGCTGTAAAAGGTGGCTAGTCCAGCATTTCTTATGATCACTGCTTCCGCTTCTCGTACATTTTGCTTGCTGCAGCGTTACGGCAGCCTGAGGCCTGCAGAGTTTGAACGCTGTGTTTATCTGCTGCTTAATTAACTAGGATAGATGTATGTAATTTTACCTACGAGGTGAATTCAGTTCAGGATGTATTCTGTTTATCTGAATAGCACCGATTATTTATAACACAATTTGTATCGCACCATCTGATTTCATTCAGTCCAGTCCAGGATCAGACCTCCAACAGAGACCCGTGAAAAATAATCCTATGACTTTTTTGGATCCAAGGTGTCCAAACTCCCCGAGGGCCTCTTTCCTGCAGGTTTTGGATGTTTCCTGCTGCAGCACCTGACAACAATCTTCTGAGGGGAGGCGTTGAATTTGGATCCGGTATGTTGGATCAGGGAGACATCTAAAACCTGCAGGATGGCGGCCCTCTTGGACCGGAGCTGGACACCCCTGCTTCAGATAGAGGGAGATTTGACCCCGGCCACTTACTGCACATGTTTTAATCCTCGTTTCCTCCCTGTTCAGGCTCAGAAAAGGGGCTTTCACATGAACCCAATGTGGCAATGAAGCCGTGGATTTCACAGGGCAGTGCAGAGGCGTCGAGGCGTTGGTGGTTCACAGAGTAAATACTTTCAATCAGATGGTAACTTCCAGCTTATTTCTGATACAGCCGTGTGAAAACAGAGCTCACAGCCTCTTTCAAATCTAAGGTTTTACACATCAGAACATGCAGCCCGAGCATTCAGTAGTCGAATCTGCAGCCATCTGAGAGCTGAAGCTGTCTCATGCAACAGGACAATGTGTGTCACTCACCCATGTGCTTAAATCTGCTTAAATTTCTTCCTAAGTTGTACCTAAGGAAAAAATAAAATAAATAAAGGTGTTGACATGATGCAGACCTCGACCGCAGCTGTGGTTGGGTCCCATGGGGAGTTTTCTGGGTAAACATGTATGTTCTGTGTGGTGTTTCCTCTGTAGGAGAGCGCAAGGACGTGATCATCACCGAGCTGCAGGAGCAGCTGAGAGACGTCATGTTTTATCTGGGAACGCAGCAGAAGATGGAACAGCTGTCCTCAGAGGCTCGCAGTGAAATCCAGGAGGGACAGATCAACATCCCTGCCAGCCCGTCGGACGATGCCCTGGGCTCAGCAGGAGCCGGAGCCTCCTCTGGTCGGGGCCGGAGAGGCCGGGGCAGGAAGAGGAAGTAGGAGGAGCTCAGCTATGAACCATGGCGGCCTGTTGGTGTGGACACATGTTCCCAGCCGAGTCCTGCTGTTTTCATACCGTGTCCATGTCGTCGTGGCTCAAGGCTCAGGATTCGACTCGATATTTACTGCTGAGTTTCCAGCTTTAAGTTGATCTGCCTGCGAGCAGGAAAGTGATAAGTGTGTAAATATGTTCAGCCGTTTGCAGAGATGAAGAGTGTCTATTTTGGCCATAAATGGTATTTATTTGATGAAAAATATCTTTAGTTGTGCTCAGTTTAATACCAAACAATAGAACTTCTTATCAGATCCCCTGTTCTATCTTCATTTATCATATCAGTGCTGTTTTACGTAGAATCCGACTCGTTTTCAGTAGACGGTGAAACTCTCGCTCCTCAGGATGGCGGAGATGGACGGATCAGATCAAACCTGCTGCAGCATGTTGTCTTCTCTCAGCAGCGAGGTTTTTCTGTGGGAAAGTTCAGGGAAAGAAGTCTCGTTTTCCGTGTTTCTACCATCAGGGTCAGAGATTCCCAGCGGCATGTGCTCCCGCATTTCCAGGAAGTATCGGAGGATTGAGGAGCAGCAGAAGCTTGAAACTAGAACCTGCCTTACAGGAAGTATTTATCATTTATCATTAACATTATTTAAATAGCAAACGCGTCACTAAGACGTTTTTATACAGCATTTATTTTTATTTATAGTCTTTATTGCACTGTCCTGCTTCACACTCCAAATACTTTCATCTGCTTTGCAGCTTAATTCTTGTCATTTACGACATTAATAGAATAATATAAAGTCACGTGGTTGTTTTTCATCCCGCTGTTTATTTCAAAGTAAACTCGGCCAAATTTACTTCAATGATGCGTAAAGGGAATATTTTAAGCCAAGTTTCAGTTCTTTTTTTGCTTCCCAGATAAGTGAAGACCTAAGAAGAGATTCACACATCCAGAAATCTTTTGGAAAACAGACATGGACGGATTTCACACCAAAGATCTCCCTTGTAGGATTTAATTTATGGTAGTTGTTTATAGTTGGAAGGAAGGCTGCTCATTTTCCTCCTTCCTTGTGGTAAAAATGAACCAAGGGGGACTTTTCTTTTCAGACCATCTTTCCTGATTTCTGTTAATAAACTTTTATGGGGAAAACTGATGCAGTATTACAGGAAATGGCAGACAGATAAACATGGAGGCGTTTCCTTCTCCAGTGCCTGCATCTTTTATTGTTTTCATCAAAACTTTTTCTTCAGTATTTATGTACAAATATTCTTCTGTAAAAGTTTCTCGCTTGTAAACATTTGCTGCTTTTCCTTGTTATAAAAATTCAGTTAAGTAAAATATTTTCTGAGTTTTACATTTAGATTCAGGCTGTGTCCACCTGCTTCGTTGTAGAGGCACATTCATGAGAAAACACAACACAGATGTTAAAATTTACTGTATAATTATTATTAACACCGTACCTGTTGGACTGAATATGTAAATGAATTCGGTTCTTCATCTCAGTGAGGAAACGAAACAGCATCTCATCTCAACCTCAGATAACACAAAGCCATCGCTACAGCTCTGTGAGGGATCTCTCCACCACGCAGTCATTGCATGTTTTTAGACGGCTTCTTCCAGTTCTTCTATCTAGACGGTGCATCATCAGAATCTGGGCTTTTAGGAGGCTAAAATATCTGCATGCAGAATAATTTGGGGAACATCAAACCACGCTGCCTTAAAACTTCTACTAAAATGTAAAGTCTTTGGGTGCCTGCAGTCAGCGTGGCACTAACCCACCCTGCAGGACCCCGAAGACCCGGGTCTAGATATATTTATTTAGTCAGCTGCAAATCATACATTTGTAGTGTTTTCTTTTAATTTAGCGTCAGAGCCTTTTTAAAGTAGTAGCTCAGCATTTCAAATCGATGGAGGAACTGATCTGGACTAATCTGCCACAGAGCATCAGTCATTACAGTCGTTACCAGCTTTATTAGTCAAACCGGATGTTGCTCTGCTGAGGCCCACCCTGATAAACTTTTTTACCGTTTCCCTTCAACAACACCCTCGTGGAAGTTTCTCAGTCTAAAAAGTGAAAACGTTTCCACTGTAAAAGTGGTGAGGTGTCAGCCTGAAACATGACCGTCAGGCTGCTGATAAATGATAAGATGAGCGGGAATCATGCTGGAAATAACCTGCAGCAGCTTTCATTCTTTAAATAAATGTCAGAGCAAACTTCCTCAGCAGCAGGGAGGAGGAGCTTCCTACTGCAACACTAACAGTTTACCCGCTGCAGCCGGCTGAAGGTAAACTGTGTACAGATGCTGCGTGTGACAGAAGGATGAGGAAAGTCAAGCTGTTTCCTCACGGTTGCATCATGCATGAAGTAATTGTGAACTTTTCTCTGCACAGCGCGGTCACTCTCTCCTACTAACAGCTTTCACTGATGTGCAGAAGTTGATGAGCTGAAATCTGCTCGGTCCCTTTTGGTACATTCATCTTTATACTGCTGGATGTCTGGATTCAGATTTCTGTTTATATCCACTTGTAGCTTTTAAAGACGGATGCTCCCCTCCAGTTTCAGGAATCCATCAGTCTTTATGATTCTGACCCTTTTATTAATATATGCAGGAAATGGTTGAATAAAAACAGAGAAATAAAGATGAAAGTTGTCTGGGTCCACCCATCTCCGGACGAACAGCTGCAGCTGGTTTTCTGTGAAACTGATAAGACCTGAACATGAAATGGGGTCCAGCTACTCGTCCCTTTACTCAGGTAGAGAAAAAATCCATCTTGGATGTTGATAAACTGGTATTTGTTAATTGGAAGCTGGTATTTCCCATGAGACTGGAAAGCAGCATGATTGTATGTCAGTTTATTATATTTTTATGTTTTCTTGAAGTGGACAAAATTATTTACCCTTAAAATCCTGCAATTATGGTCTAAAAAGGTATTTGTAGGACCCTTGCTGATGTAACAACAGCGTTTCTGGTGTGGCTTCAGATATTAACTGCATTTGCAGTTGGTATGAAATACGTTATTACTAAATCTATAGCTGATTATAGCCTGAAATGGAATACTTCCATCATAACCTTAGCTTTTCAGTGGTGTATAGCATGGAGCAAAATACATATTTATTTGTGAAATGACACTGTGTCCCACACACGGGAGTTAAAGGTTGATTTTTGCTCCATTTCCACCTCCAACCTGCAGAAATCGGTACATGGTTGAAAAAATGTAAATACAGCTAACTGAAAAATTATTACTGGGCATATAATTGGCCCTTTTTTTTTAATGTGACCTCTATAAGCTTGAAAACCCCTTTTATAATTAACTACAAGTCTTTAAGCAAAGCTTTCTGGTCCTTCTGATAACTGCAGTTTCAGTAGTAGTTTCTCATCTAAAGATAAATATCAAATAAGGAAAATATGCAAGTCATGACACAAGTCTGTGGTTTCATTTGAAGTTGATAAATATCATTTCCTGTAAAATTTTTATTTCAAAAGGCGCCATGACCACAAAGGAAAGGAGAAAAAAATACTGAACAGATGCTGAGTTATGACACCATTTTATTTAAACTAATAAGAAATAAAAGACCTTCATGGCTGTTTGTTTATGGTTTGATTTCATGTGTTTCTATGAGAATAAAAGTGCTTTCCTGGATTAAATGTGAGCTGAGAACTGAACCCAGAAGCTCTTGGAAAACAAGTGGAGGTGACTGGAGAAAAGAATGAGAGAATAAAAGAGGAAGAGGAGGAGCCAGCTGGCTGAGCAGACTACAGAGGTAAGATAGTCTGATAGGCTTCCTGAGCGAGGCTTTTTTTCTGTTTCTCTCAGAGAAACTATGGGCTAGACGTACATGACAGCTGGTTTTCTCTGGAAAGTTCTGAGCCACATTTGAAGGTAAGAAATATATTTTTTCTTTTATTGTCATATTTTCCCTGTGTGTGTGTGTGTGTGTTGCAGCTCAGCTGTGGGTGGGAGGTAATTCCAGCTCTGTGTGAAAAATAAAGTGCAAAAACAACACATTCCTGGAGTAAAACCTGCAGCTTTTGCAGCTACAATTTTTACAAGATTTAAGACCAAGAAAGGTCCTTAAACTGACATTTTCATTCAGTGAAACTAGTCAAACCTCAGGAGCTCTAAAAAATGTCTGGTATGCACAGAGTTCTTCTGGTTTTTTGCATGTGAAAACAAGAAAAAGGCAGTTAAAGCTCAGATACCCGTCCTCCGTCTCACCCGTTTTCCCTCCAGTGTGCTCTCATGAATTCTTTAAAGCTTACATGAGTTTGACTTCTGTGCCAAGATTAAGATTAATATCCAGCACAGATAAGTTACACAATACCTGTACTGTGTTTGCTTTCACTGTTAACTGGGTTTTACTGATAGTTTGTCTTCAGGTTTTAAAGAATTAACAGGGCATAGCTTCAGTTTTCCTTAGCAGCACGAAGACAGTCTTTATAAATTCTGCAGCTTTAGCTGCAGCCATCACCACCAAAAACAGTCCAAAACTACATGTTTGCATCTCCAGCAGCTTAAAAATCTGCTGCATGGAGGTTTGTGAAGCAGAAATCATGTGCATGGTACACACAAAGCTGTTTGTGTGCAGTGTCATCAGTCCAGAGAAGGTTCCTGAATGGTTTGCACTTCCGTCTCTCTGCAGAATCGCCTCTGAAGTTATTTCTGTAGCTGATTTGAATATCAGGTGATGAAGGCAGATAAGCTCTCGGGTGGATGTGCTGGTCTTTGTGTAATCAGATCTCTGGAAGTGGGCTTTTATTTGATTTTCACCTCTGCAGCAGACTGTTCATAGACACAAGGCTTCCTTTTCCTCACATTGTTTCACTGAAGAAGTAGTTGAGACCATTTTATACTGTTTCACACTTTTTTTCACAAATGTAAATTATAAGCTCGCTCCGTTTGTGCTTGCACTTGTTTAGTATCATGCTAGTTCCTACCATCAGTGTGTGGTTCCTGGTACTTACTGGTGGGGCTTTTATTCACCATGAACAACATGTGGTTGTGTAACGGACCGGAGGGGGTGGCTGCAGCTTACAGCTACATACATGTCTTCATAATAACCTCAAGAATTCTAGTTCATGTAACTGAATCATTACAGTATTTAGTGAAGAAGTTTCACAATACGCCAATTTTATTTTTAGCTGCTAGAAGCTTCAATGTTTCTACTAAATAAAATACACCAGATACGACCACTTCAGCTCAAATGAAGAGCTTTTAGCTTGTTTGGTTTAAGGGAGAAAACTAGCAGCTATTAGAGCTTCATATTTTACCTGAGCTAATGAAAATATTGTGGTGGGCTTAAACGAAGCACTTCAGAAGAAAAGTGACTAAAGGTGCTGCAATGATGTACAGAGAGAATAATTTATGTAGCTCTATTTCATTAAATCCCTTGAAACAAAATGAGGACCTGAAAATGAGCATGTTACGAGCTTTTAACACAAAGATGGTTAATAAATGACTGAAAGCTGAAAGCTGCCTTTTAAATTCCCAGATTTTGTCCCGCTGTGTTCAATAAGTTTGATCAGCATCATCACAGCTGCTGTGGTTTTAGCTTCGTCTTTTTCCCCGTAGTGGCTGAAAATATACAGCAATACGGTGTGTGTTGCATCTCGCTGATTAACTCCACCCGTCTTTGAGGTGGAAGACTTTCCCTCCTGAATTCCCTTCCCTACACATGAACCAGGTGGTCCTGAACGTATCGGTGTGAGCTGTTAGCTGCCTGTCAGCAGCTCCAGCAGCTCTGGAAAGCTGTGGAGACTCGCGGCAGCTGCAGGAAGAGCTGCTGCTACGATTTGAGCTGCTGTCTGTCACCAGATGAGGATCAGCAGGTAAAGAAAAAAGTCCGGTGTTACTTTTACATCCTCAGAAGCACAAATCCGTCCCATTGCAGGAATATTTAATCAGAAACTGTGAAAGAATAAAAGTCTGAAAGTAGCAGATCTACAGCAGATAAGATCACATCCCTTCATAAGTTCAGTCATGGTGATGTATCATGGTTGAAAAAGGAGCTTTACCGGAGGAAAACTCCTGCAGTGTTTTGTGATTTGTGTTTTTACAGCAGAGCTGCAGCCTTTGGGCAACAATCCTCCGGAAGAATGAACAACAAAGGCTGAAATGTCAGCCACTGGCTCTGCTCCATCAGGGTCTACAGTTAATGCTGGTTTTTAACCTGCTGGCAGCAGGCTGATCAAAACAACTTGAGTTTAAGTTTCCCTCAAACAGCCGTATTTTACAGGTTTATAATCTAACTTAGAGGATATTAGGATAAGTTTCTAGTGTTCTTTAAAAAGTTAAGAGCTGTGCAAAGGCGTACCTTCCTCTGTTTGGTTAGTGGGTTGGTCCTTTTAGAAGGTGCTTTGGTCTTTGAGTAAAAGGCTGTTAAACACTACAAAGAAAAAGATATTCACCTGGTTCCCAGCTTTAGTCTGGCGCTGATCACGTCTTTTTAAACGAACTGAAACTGTTACACGAGCAACCGAAACTAAGACAAAAGTTGACTCTGACTCTTAGCGGCAACATAACGTTGACTGAGTCATTTCGTTTGGATTTTCAGTCCAGCTGTGTTCGTGTCACTAGTTTCTGCAGCTTTTCGCAATTAATTTTTAAGTTACAGTTTTCTTTGACAAGGAAATCTTTATATCAGGGGTTTTCAACAATGTTTCAGGCCACTGACCCCCACACGGATGCAGACATGGAGCAGGACCATCGGGCAGCTTCATGGCCTGTGTACTCTGATATTGTTGTTGTTGATGAAAGTTTGTTTATCTCAGCGAAAATATCAGTACATTTCAGCCACGTCTCTGAGCTTTAGGAGTAAAATCTAGTAGATAGACGTCCGTAAGGTTTGTAAGTTCAGTACACATGACAACACAGGTGAACGCCATCGAACCTCAGAGTGGTTCAGTGGTACAGTTTCTTCTTCTCCGTCATGAACACACAGATTAGAGAAGAGACGTGTTTGCTAAACACTCTTCTTGACTACATGAGACCTTCCGCCTGAGGAGGAGAGGATGTCTCGTTGTACTCATGGAGTTTTTTGGTCAAACCAAACCTTCCGGCGTGGTGGTGTGGTGGTTAGCACCACAGCCTCACAGCAAGAAAGTCGCTGGTTTGAGCCTTGGCGGGGGGGTATGATGTGTGGAGTTTGCATGTTCTTGCTGTGTATGCTCTCCAGCTTCCTCCCACCGTCCAAAGACATGCATGTTGGGTTCAGGTAACTCTAATTTCTCCCTGGGAGTGAGTGTGAGTGGTTGTTGTCTCTGAGTTGCCCTGCGATGGATGGCGACCTGTCCAGGTGTACCTGGTATAGAAAATGTATTGATGGAACAAAACTTTCCATAACAGTGTCCATACAGCTGCCATTATAACATACTGGTCTCAGAGCTGCAGCGTTTAGCAGGAATATCTGGATCTAATTCCAAAGCATTCCTGGGTGAAGTAAATGTTTTCTTCCTGGATTTTTCCTTTATTTCATTTACAAAGGTATCTTCCTAACAAATAATATTATAATAATATTAATCTGTGTGTAGGAGCTCATTTACATAAACACAGTCACATGTTAAAATCCTCTCTGCAGATGAGCGACCGAGGTAGCAGCACCTCCACCTCCCCAACGGAGGGAGAGCTGGATGAAGAGATGGAGAGTGAAGAGGGGAGGACTGAGACGGAAAGGAGGGGTAGTCCGGCTCCCAGTCTGTACAGCTTCTCCTCCTCTCTACGCGCCGTCATACGCATTAAACAGAAGTACCAGGCCATAAAGAAGCGGCGTCAGGAGCTGGCCCTGGGCCTGACAGGAGCAGGGGCCCTCCCAGGAGCGCCGGGGCGCACCAGCCCCAAAATCTTCACATTCGACGGACTCACCCCCGGCTCCTTCCCCACCCTGTCCCCCATCCCTCAGAAGATGAAGAGGAGGAGGAAGAAACGAGTGTTGTTTCCCAACGGAGGAGCCCACAGGGCCGTGCCAAAGCAGGACCGGAGCCGGGCCACGTACTGCCTGTACCTGCTGCTTGCCATCGTCTTTGTCCAGGTAAATAAACACTTTCAGAGGTGGAACACGGTAAATTTACTGTGGCTGACTCTACACCATCAGACGTCTGGCAACATTTTCCCATTTAATCCAGAGAGAAGTGTTCTCAGACTTTCGAGTGATCGTGTAGATGTTTGCACCCCTCTGTAGTTTTTTCCCCTTTTCTTTTAAAGATCCTTTTCAGCTTTCTGTAGAGGTTTGGTCTTCATGCGATTTGGCATCCTTCTACATTTTCTTCTCTTTTTAAGGATAAATTTTCAACTTTATTTAAAAGTTTGATCATCAAGTATCGTTCTGAAGATGTTAAAAATACTTTGGTATCTTTTTGTAGTTGTTTAAAATAATTTTATGTCCTTCTATAGTCCATTTTTTACCTGTGAAAAAGGTGCATGCATCCCTCTGAGGATGTTAAGAATAACTGATAATCTTTTAATCTTCCATAGAGGGTTGGCCCTCATGCATCCCTCTGGAGATGCTAAGAGTCGTCATTGATTGGAGCCATTTTGTTTCCGTCTGTTAGTGTTTGGGTTCATTCTTTAACTCCATCTTGTCATTTTGCATCTTTTTTAAACATTTTGTTCAAGCCGGTTTTGCCGGAGTCCTTCTCTGACCTTTCATCCTGAGCCATCGTCAGGTTAAAGTTTAACCATGTCTGATGCTTTTAAGACTAAATGCTTGTAGAATCGTTGTCATTTCCATCGTTTCTGGTTGTACTTCATGTTTAGTGCTAAATAACCGATGGTGGCTAAGTTAAGGTGGATGATCTTGACTTTCTAACCCTTTAGCATGTTCATGTTTGGGGAATGCTAGCATGTCTTAATGACGAATGTAAAGGTGAGTCTGGAAAAACTGACCTTAAAAAGTGGATTAGCTGAATAACTACAATCACACCCTTTGTTAGCATGTTTCTTTTGTATCAAGCTGCTCTTTAAATAACACCAAATGTGTTTTAACCCTGATGGGTTTAAATATAGTCTGAGGTGTTGTTTACCTGCTTCCTCAGGTCAGGTTTAACTCGGTCTATAAATACAGTGTTTTCATTCAGGCCTTTTATCTTTACCTCAACCCGAGGCATTTTTCTTAGTCCCGTTAAGTGTGGCATTATGAACTGTAGATGTCACCGCAGGTATGGATCCATCCCACCTCATTTCCTACGGTAGTTCCCAAGTATCAGCAGGTGACTTTGCTTTTCAGTGTTTTATTAAAGAAAAAGGGGCTGGAACACCAGATGAGGTTTAAATCTGTCTTGTATAACAGATGGAAATGTTTTCTCTGCTGTTAACATGCTAGCCACACACCTTTTTGATAATCTAAAGTTATGAAATAACTAAACATTTAAATAAGAAACATGCTACCAGATTATATATCAGCTTGAAAAGATTAACTTTTATCAATGTTTGATGTAGGCTTTTCTCCTCAGTTCACCATTTTTATATTTCCATGGTCTTACTGCAAAGTATTCAGTCAGTGTGTCCTCACGTTCACTTTTCCTGGAACGAACTGACCCAGGATCTGCTGCTGGTTCAGTGGGAAAAATCTGCACGTGATTCATTTTCAGGACGTTGTCTTGATTGGGAACAAATTTTGTTTGCAATATTTAACTTTGACACTAGATTTCACAGCATCTTCCATCATGGACTTTAACCCTTAAACTCCTCTAGATCTCTGGCACCCCCGAGCGCTACACCTAATGTCATCACCAGCGTCTCAGGAGCGGTGGTGTGTAGCTCTGTGGGGTAAATTGTGATAGTTACCCTTTAGGTGATCTACAGAAGTTTTCCAGGCATTTCTATCCCGTCCAGGA
>JBAFTA010000021.1:2495027-2509070 GCA_036919975.1 Melanotaenia parkinsoni
AACTGGAAATGAGGAAAAAGTGGAAACATGGAAATAGTTTCTGTTGTGTGTTTGTTTCAATAACAATATTTTTTCTCATTCATTTTACATCATTTTAGCCTCATGATGACAGCTGAGAAACATCATGTCTGATGCTGACTGGGGTTAAAAGCTTCAGATTCTACATGAATTTTTATAAAAATTATTTTATAAAATAACATTTTCTTCTGTATTTAAGGGACATCTGTTTAATAAAAATATAAATTTTTGAATGAAGTGAACTTTTAGTCTTTTTATTTCTCTGTCATGTCGTTCTTATCGTCTACAGCTTCTTTCCTTGTTTCTCTGCAGGTCTACAACGCCATCGAGAACCTGGACGACCACGTTCTCAGATATGACCTGGAGGGTCTGGAGAAGACTCTGAGGAGGGAGGTGTTTGGGCAGCAGGGGGCGGTGGACGGTCTGCTTTCGCAACTGAAGGACTACCTGTCCACTTATGTCCACAACAAGCCGCTGGTGGTGTCCCTGCATGGCCCCAGCGGTGTAGGTAAGAGCCACCTGGGGCGCCTCTTGGCCGGACACTTTCGCTCGGTGGTGGGCGAGACGCTGGTGCTGCAGTACTACGTCCTCCACCACTGCCCCCAGGAGGCCGACGCCCTGCAGTGCGCCCGCAACCTCTCCGCTCTCATCTCGGAGATTGTGGAACGAGCTGAGGAGGAGGAGAAGATCCCTCTCTTCATCTTTGACGAGGCGGAGCACATGCACGAGGAGATCCTGGATGCTCTGTGGCAGCTCGTCATGTCCAAACAGTCCAACGAGTACCTGAACGCCATCTACCTGTTCCTCAGCAACCTGGGACACGCCCACATCACCAAACACATGCTGCACAACTCAAGTATTTCTATGGCCATGACGGCCTCCAGTCGCCATAGCAACCTTGTAAAAGAGCTGACTCCCATATTGCGCAACGCTCTGGAGAAGCTTCACCTGCTGTGGACGGAGGCTGACATCTTACCTCTGGGCCTTTTGGAGAGGGGTCACGTGATGGAGTGCTTCCTGGACGAAATGGCGCGAGAGGGCTTCTACCCGGATCTCGCCAACATCGAGCGCCTGGCGGGGGAGATTGAGTACTACCCCGCGGTCGGGGGGCGCGAGTATTCACAGACGGGCTGCAAGCAGGTGGTGGCAAAGGTCAACCTGCTGTAACCGCCCTGCAGGATGTTTCACATTCCTGGAACTATGAAGAAAAACATGTACGAGAAGCGAGTGAAGAAACGCGACAAGGAGGTCAAGAGCAGTTCTGCAAGACTGAAAAGCAGAAGTTTGTTCACAGACGAGTGTGGACGTTCAGCCCTGCTGTAGGAAATAACTCCTGTTAACGGGTCTGCAGTAACCACAAACACTCCTGAAAGGGTCAGTCCACCCACAAATATCTCACTGTTTAACAGCAGAGTCAGTCCTGGACAGCTTCTCTTTTTCCCCAGAAAACACAGTTTATCCAACATTTTTATCCAGACAGCAACAAAACTAATTCCAATGTTTTTACATTCCTGGTTCCCAGAGGATGAACCAGCAGGTTCGACTTATCTGTGTGTGTAAAACTGTCATCTAACAAGACTTTTTAAGCCAAACTAATATAATAATAGGAAGAAGAAACAACAAAAAACATTAATACCATATTTATTTCTATTCTCTCAAACTGCCTCTATAAATAAAAAAAATTGCTTTTCATTGGATGCAGGTTTAGGATAAATAGTTTTCTAGAACATTAATAACTGAAGTGCCACCTGTAAAAGATGCAGGTGACAGAGCATCAATGCTTAATGTTAACAGACCGTTAATGTTAAAGATTTGTTCATGTTTTTATAAAATGATCTGAAAATGTTTAATACCACGCTCTCCATGACTTCATGAGAATTGAAGGACATTTTATATGTTAGAGAACAGTGGTGTTAAGCATTTTTTCACAAAGAAACTGTGGAGTCATTTTAAAGCAGACTCATTAAATAACAGTTAAACGTGTCCGATGATTGTTGGAACATTACAAGAGAAAAGATTTTCAGCTACGTTTTAAAGTGATGCTTTTTAATAGTTGTACCTCTCTATATATTTTTTAGTTTGTGTCTAAGCTGCTTGTTAAACTCCTGAACGTGTTGCTGTTGGCTCAGAGATCCTGACTTTCCCTCTGCTGCCACCGTGAGGCCAACACGTGTAACTGCTGGACCGGCTGTTAAATTTATCACTTGACTAAATAAAATAAAATGTAGCTTGAATTTGATGATATTTTTTCGTAAAACTGCCAAAGATTTCCCAAAAAAGACAAATTCATACATATAAGTAATTAAAATGAGTAAAATAAGTATATAATAGTTCCTCATTCTCGGTTATGAGGAACATCTGATGTCCTGAATGTGTCCTGCATCACTGCAGCTGCTTCCCTGTCTTGTCAGGGTGTTTATGTCCAAAACAGCCTGAAGTTTCCTCCTCGGTTTTAATTAATTACACATAATGTAGTTTTTCTCCTAAAATGAAGCCAAACTGACATATTTTTCTGTCCTTCTCCATCACTAGAGATAATTTCTTTCAGCTCTGGCTGGACTTTGAAGTTTCCTCTGCTAGACTTCAGCCTCTGGTTCAGTAACGATAATAAAATGGACCCGTTATCATGTGTGTGTGTGAGGTTTTGGTGGACTGACTCTTTGAGGACAACCAGACATATTTTAGCAGAAGGCAGCTCAACCAGACATGAATGATGATTTAAAAACGACTGAAGGATGTTTTCCTGATCGTTTGGACGTCGTAGACAGAACCAGACTAAAGTGAGAGATTTCTAACGCGTGGATTTTTAACAGGAGGTCCGAACCACTCGGCTCACCGCGGTTTACTGGGAGGACGCTCGCTTGCGTTAAAGGAATCTCCTGTGAAAACATTTCTGACTTATTTATTACTGATAGAAAGTTCACAACCAGAAAAAGAGCCTGGAGTCTTTGCAGACTTTTCTTTGTATCTGACCCGGGAGATGAATGGCTTGTGAGCAGGTTGATGTCCAGTGTCATTAAAACACGATTTAAACACAGACTCTGATTCTTCTCTTTGATTTGACCAAAATAAGCTTCAGTGTCGTATCTGGGAGACGCATGAATGGATTGACGTTGAAGACGCTCATATTTATGCGTTTCATGTTCTCTCTGTCATTGATTAAAGTCACTTTGCGTCTTGTTGTAAAATGACTGTGTGGATCTTTTGATTTTGAACAGTTTGTGTTCTGAGTCTTTTTCAACCTTTTCTAATTTATTTTGCTTATTTTCTTGATGTCATTGAGCAACCGTCTAATACTTTTTAAGCCTTTTTTTATTTAGAGTAAAGCCATTTAACATCACTTTGTAGTTCATGTACTCCTGGAATTCAGGCACATTTTCAGACACTTCACGCCCTCAGTTGGAGCCATCTGTTGTCCCTCAGAGACCATCTTTTTGTACTTTGTGAGACATTTAGCATCCTTCTGCAGAGCCTGTCTGGCATATGGTCTGTAAATGTGATTAATGTTGGAGAAACACTCATGAACTTTGGCAGATTTTCATGTTTTGGTGCCCTAACGACGGCTAGTTCAGCATCATCTTCATCCGGTCTCTTCTCTGAGATCTCTCCAGATAGTAGAAGTCAGTCAGATGTTGACTCGTGTCTCATCACTTTCTCTTTCTTCTTCCTCCATTAATGTCTTCTTGCATTTCTTTGCTCAGTTTGAAATGATGCATGCTCAAGACGACCAGTGTGTTGATATACAGTTGCTAGCATGGGACGTGGAGCCAGAAAGCCCTCTGCCTGCAGATGCAAGCCACATCCACACAGAACATTTAGTTAAAGAAGTTTTTAAAACTGCTGTATCCTTGTCAGGCCTGTATGTGGCGCTGCCAGAAATGCACCAAACACGAAGCCATGGAGCGCATGCTGAAGTAGTCCGAGTCTGTTCCAGTGTGGTTCTGGTTCTAGCTCTGGCTTTGTTCTTGCAGTATTGGTCTGGCTTTGGCTTTCCCCCCCTAACTTTGTTAAAGACCAGTAATGCAGCAGTTTGGCCTTCGGGTTAATCCAGCTTTTCCCCACCGATGGCATCATGGTTCACCACTATTTTTAAGTCGTTAGAGAACCACTTTTTGTTCCGTGTGAACATGCTGGCTGGTGCAACATTAGGTCCAGGAACCAGCACCGAGCGATGAACCGAGCAGAATGGGAAAGGGTGGCATTTGTGTAGCTTTTCACTTTGGGAACCACTTTAAGATTTCAGACTTCCTTAACCCTCCAACAATAAACAACGTTAGCAGAACCACCCAAACTCGTCCCCGTGTGGACAGGACCTCGAGAATACAGGCGAGTTGTTTTGAAGTGTGTAAAAATTACTGGTATCTATGGTAAAATTGGTCATAGCACAGCTGTGAATGTACGGTGGCCATTAGTAGCCAAAATGCTTCCAGATATAAACATGTTTTCATCGGAGTGGCCTCAGGTGCAGCGATGACTGACCTACAGGTAACTTGTGTACAGTTCTTCACTGTTTGTCCATTCTGAGACACCGTAGTAAAAATGGGGGCAGAATTATGGCAGCTGCCATGTATTTGTAGAAAAAATGATTCATTCTAAGAATAAAAACAAGTTATTTTAGTGAAATTATTTATGTAACAATAGAAACCATTTTTAATATGTAACATTTTTCTGTTATTGACCTTTGATTTTGTTCCTTTAAGGTCCAGTTTGTTGGTTTTAAATGTTAAATGACACCATTACACTCTCATGTCACAGAAAAGGAAAAATTATTCAGATTTTTTTCACCTTTTTTATTAGAATTCCCTTAGTTCACATTGGAAAAATGAGGTACTGTGTCTAAAGAAAAATGAGCTTATAATCAACATAATCGGATGAAGAAAAGAAACATTCAGATGCATGATTATGTCTAAAACATAAGTGGTGTGGGAACAACACCCTGCCAAAATTCTACGGAGTGTTTAACTGGAATCATTCTGGGACCAGTGGTTGTTTCCCACGTTCCCGTCTGGGGAGTGTCGATTGTTTCGGAAGCGATCGCTGACAGCAATGAGTGTGGCCCCCCAGCGAGCAGAGGAAACAGCTGGCCGTCGAGTTAAAGACGCCTGGTGCCGCTACAAGCAGATGCAGAACATCCTGGCTTTCTTTGTGAGCGCTGAGCCCAGACAGATGAAAACAACGTGGTAGAAATGAAAATAATGCGACTGAACTACCAGAAGATTCCACCACATTGGTTTCACCTACCAAAAAGAGCAGCCACGAAGGGTTAAAGGATGTTTTTCCGCACTAAAAATCTCCGCCGCTCGATGCAGGAATCCGTCTAAACATCATGTGATGTGTGAATCAAAACTTCATAATCCAAGAGTCTTCAAAGCAACCCAAACTAAAGCAAAAAGGACACTGCACCTTTTTTTAAGCCAAGCAAACAAGCGTGAAGCTCTGCATCCACAATTTCATCCTCACATGCTTTTAGGAACGACAGCTGGAACAAACTACACATTTACACCAACAACTACTTCATCCAAGACCTACAGGGAAATAAATAGTGTCACAGCCATGAAAACAGTAACTTTGCACCACCTCGCAGCTCGAGACTCCGTTACTGTCAGAGATGCTCGTCAGAAACGGGAATGTGTGAGGGGAGTCCAGAGAGGAGGAGCTACATGAAGGGTGATGGCGTCTGTGCTGAGCGTCCTGCTTACGCCTCCAGCTCGAAGCCCATGCCCACTTTGTGTCCGCCGGCGTTGAAGTTCTTCCCGTCGATGAGGGCCGAGAGGGTGACTTTAACCCCTGCAGAGAGACCAGAACCATAAACAACCTGCCGCTCGGTTTCACACCCGCCTGAACGACCCAGCAGCTTCAGATATCTTTGTTACACGCTGAAACCACATCCGGTGCTCTCAGTCTGATCTGGATGTGGTGTTAGCATCAGATTATCAATGAAACATTAAAAAAACTAATCGTACTAAACAGAGAAGACACTTAAATATGAAGCTCACGTCCAAAGAAAAATGTCAAAGACCTTCAATAGAAAGAAATGTGGCTAAAGTCAGGCTGCAGTTTATTAGCCAATCACTGTGTGACCGACTCCATTTCATCATTTTTTCCTTTAGATGTAACTGTGGTAGTTTTAAATTCTCTTTTAAAACCCAAGGAATCAGATTAACCTCTTCTTCACGAGGTCTATTTTATTATTTTATCCCATATTTTGATGATCTCTCCAGACAGGAAGCTGCTCCAGCTGGGTGGATGCTTGGTAATGTGTTCATCCATAATTTTATATACATCTTGTGGTTTTCAGTTTGAGTAGCGCTGGTCTCCAGCAGCTCCTTGCTATTTGCTCTGTTATGGAGTAGAATGTATTGAATATAATCCTGGCAAAAGTGTCTGCAGAACAAAGGACGACAAATGTTGCCTGAGAACAATCTGACCTTCTGTAATTATGTTAAATAACTTGGACGTTTTATTACAGAACAAATTGAAGATGAAGACATTTACAGACAGAGCTGCATGATGAATGTGCAAGCAAACATTTTCATACGCAAAGTTTAGTGCACGTCCAGATTGAGTGAAGGACATATTGTCCACTGCTCTATACTGCCAACTTGTGGTCAAACTACAGAAGGGCAAGTTACAGAGACAAAGTTTACCTCCACCCTTACTTTTGCATAACTCCAGGACTATATAGCTATCTTTAAATATCTATCTTTGTGTGTGTGTGTGTGTGTGCGTGTGTGTGTGTGTGTGTGTGTGTGTGTGTGTGTGTGTGTGTGTGTCAAGGTTTTTTTTTTTTTTTAATCTTGGACCCTGAGTCCTTAACAAAGACTGAACTGAATTGTAAGCTACATGTTAGCATTGCTGCTTCCTGGTGTCTGCAAACCTCGTCTGTACTGCAGGGATCTCGTGCTGCCACGGAGGCTCTCGTTAGGAAGAGGTTGAACCACTACACCGATTAGTTTTGTTTCCTTTGCCATTCACACTGTTTTTCTCATTTATATAAGACTGATATCTTAGAAAATGGACATCCAGTGATATAATTTGGAGGTAATGTGGCAAAGAAAAGAGAAATCTTACTTTTAATCTCACTGTTCAGGCACATTTCCATCAACAGCACCCAGACTTTACAGATTATAATCCAAACGACCGGACCAATCAAATGTCGGGCCCTCCATGAAGGTTCTGTGTAATCTCAAAGTACTACCTCCCTATCTGAAATGTGTGGTGGGGGTAAAACCTCCTGGATAAACGCAGCTTTAACTTTTTAACGTCCTACAGAACTGATGGTGTGTTTGTGTTTATTTCTCATCTGCTACAGAATCCGCTCCGGGTCCAGATTTAATAAACATGTACCGCCTACCTGGCCGCAGGCTCTGGGTGTAGCCGATTCCAATCAGGCTGGCGTTGTTCACTTTGGCCTGCAGAGCGAAACGGGACCAGATGTGAGGCGGCAGTCTGAGAACAGCTGCTGCTAAAAAAACAAGACAAATCCAGAGGACTCACAGACAGAGAGGCGTCTTTGTCCAGCTTGTATTTGGCAGCGATGCCGAAGCGGGTGTTGTTGCTGCCGGCGGTCCAGGCCAGAGTCACCGCCGTCTCCAGCTCCTCGTTCACCTTCTGGTAGATGGAGCCACCGAACTCGGTCCCGTCGTTCCTGCAGGGGAGCAGATGCTGGTTCAGACGTGGCCTCGGTGGCGTGAGCTCCAAACAACAGTGCTGACCTGGAATACTCACACGTTGGTGTGCAGCTGGAAGTCTCCGGCCTTGTACCCCAGGGCGAAGTTGTTCTGGGCCAGTTTGGATTTGGCGGTGTCGAAGGCCATCTGGTAGCCGGCCAGCCAGCCCTCGTAGCCCAACACGGCGGCGGCATGGATGATGGGACCCTCGAAGTCCACGTCGCAGCTCAGGTTGACGTAGTCGCGCTTGTAGCCGGACTTCAGCTTCCCGCTCTTCTTCCTGAGAAACAGGTTGAAGATTTAAAAGCAGATTTTAATCGTTTACATCAACCTTTATTCAGTTCTTTGGTTATTTTAAAGAGAAAATCTCTCTTTTCTGTGTTTAGACACCAGAACGCAGTGGCGACGCATCATGAATCACGTCGCCACCAGCAGCAGGAAACGTTAGGAAGGATCTCATATCTGAGCGCGCAGACGGTGGGCGGAGGCGTCCATTCTTAATCAGTGATATGATATGTTGAGCAGCTGTTGCTGTTTTCTGGCCACACGGCCAGAACGTCCTGTAATATTCCTACACTTCATGGTTACAGTGAAGGTAACAGCGGTTTACATCAGCAGGTGGACAGATGGACCATTAACATGAACTTCAAACCCAAAACACAGTTACTTTAACTTTTATCTGCATTTTAGGATCAAATATTCATCAAGAATAACCCAGAGGTTTTATTCTATAAATGCTGGTCTGATTATGTTTATCTGAAACTGACTGAGGGAAAAAAAAAAGACTCTTTAGTTTGTTTTTTCCATAAAAACAGGACATAAAACCCTCAACACAGAAGTTTCACTTCATTTTACTTTACATTCTGTGCATCATGCAGCAGTTTCATGTTGGTTTTGTTGCTTTCAACCAGCATAAGAACACCAGACACCTTGTCAAAGTCTTTGCTGTTTCACTTCATGTCATGTATATTTAATCTTTCATTTATCTGTCTGTTTTGTTCCTGAGCTTCATTTTAAACCTCCGGAGTTTAATTAAACAAAAGTTTAATCATTAAAAGAAAAGGAAACGTAAAGAAAGCAGCTAATTATTAACAGAGGATAAATATGTCAGAGCTTCCTTCAACCACACCTGAAGCAGAGGTTAAGCACACACACATCAGTCACACCTGAAACGTGGTCTCACCCTGTGTTTGGTACAAAAGACGTATCCAAGGCAACCTTCAGTCCCTGAGCGAGCTGCAGGTGATGGAAAAACTTTGTGTTAGCAGATCTGAACCAGAAAGAGACGCAGACGTTATCGGTGTTTAATCACACACCTGGTCCTCCACGGTGACCTCGGTAGCCAGCGTGTTATCCGTGTTCCACTTCTGGTTGACGCTCAGGCCGAGCTCCTTCATCTTGTATTTGGTCTCCAGGCTGCCGGACGCCTTCCCCGTGTCTGTGTTGCTGGAGCCGGACGTGTTGAACTCCTGAAACAATCACATGCTGTAAACGCCGGGGGTTTGCTGGCATTGAACGCACCAGTCAGATCAAACCTGGGAGCCACTGAGGATGAACTTAGATTAAAAAAGTAAAAACAGGAGCGTAGCAACGCTACGAGCCGAACAAGGACTCATGCAGGACAACATGAGAGACGGAAGAAAGATGGACAGAAGAATTATTTGATGAAGTTAAAATGCTCAGTTTTTACAAAACTCAGACAAGTTACACATCAAATCGTACCGTCCAGACTTTACAGAAGGAGTGGTTCAGGGAGCATGAGGCAACACAGAGTCCAGACCTGAACTACACAGAGTCTTTGTTAGAGAAAACATGATGCAGAAGTCCGACTTCTGATGGTTCTCCCACCCTCAATACCAGATCTTAGAGCAGCTCTGGACAGAAATAAATGCTGTGACTTTCAGGGATGTCACATTCCTTAATTTCATCACTAATCGCAGTATTAAACACCAGGATTAATTAATCAAGAAGATCCCTCAATAACCTCAGCTTCCATAAAAGATGATGTCTGAACCAAATCAGCAGATCACAGACGCTTGTGAACAGAATGAAAATCAAGTTGCTGCTTGTCTTGCTTTGTTTTCCCTCTGTGCAGAATAATCGCAATCATCATGAAATCATGATTATTTCATTGACAGTAATCGTACCAAGAAAATCTGGAATCGTGGAATCGTTTGCAGAAGCTCATGGAATCAATGTCGCCATGAATAATATAATCAAATGGAATCAAAGCTTAAGATGATGCAACAAAATACAAGATTTTCATACTTGGTCATCTCCTTTTCTGCAACCCCAGAACATGTTCTGCATCCTGCTGGACCAGCTGGACTAACAACCCCCTGGTTGCCCCCCAAAACCACAATAAAACTACTAGAGATACATCTTTTTAATCTTTAAGGAAAAGATGCCCAACTTTAACACATTTAATATCTCTTGGACTTTAAAAGGCATCTTCCTCAAATTTCTGACACTCTAAACCCCCCCAAAATGTAATTCATGACCAAAAAAGGAACGCAGCCATAAACAAAACGCTAGAAGACATGAAAACACGTAAGTGAAGGCGACGTGACAGACCTTCATGCTGTAATGAATGATGAGAAATAATAAATAAAAAACAGCTGAAACAGACAACAGAAGCAGAAGATGGGGTGAATGAACGAGAATCATCTCTGCATCGACAAACAGGCAAAGCGGTCGGCTCGGACACCGATCTTACCATCTACGACAGAGCGCGAGCGTCCAGGGCGGCAGCATGGAGACAGAGCAGCAGTTAGGACAGGCGGGCAGAGAGACAGACGGACCACAGACACATGGACTCGTCATGTTTCTCTAAAACTGAGTTCAGGTTAAAGCAAAGCAGGTCGACATCTGTGGCGCTCGTCGACCTGGAAAGCTTAAAGCTCCAAGTTACAGCCAGAGTCAATGATGGAGCAAATGATCTATGATCACTCTGCAGATGGACGTTTGACACCCGCAGCAGATGTACAGAGAGATGATGGAAAAAAAAAAAGGTTCTCACCACTCCACTTTGAGATTTGGTCTTCAGGTCCAGCTTCACAAGGCCGAAACCTGTTGGAGTTAAAACATACAATCCAATTTTTGTAAAAATAAACCTGATTAAACAACTTTTGTCTCCACATTCCTCTTTTAAAACTGTGAAAACATGCAACTCTGAGCCAACCTCATCAATTTCATCACTGTTGAATAATTTGATCTGTTCGCCATATTTAAAAAAGTCATTAATATCTACAGAAATAATCTGCTCTGTGGATAAGAGACCAGCAGGTTGTCACTCTGAAACACCAGATCTGAACAGGCTGTGATTTCAGGAATTCCTCACAGTTAATAATTCACTCGTGACTAAAATAGTTCTCACCGTAGCCCTTGCTGAAGATGTCCTTGGCAGACTTGCCAAGGTCTGAGTATGACGGAGGGACAGCCATTGTGCTGGAAAAGATGGAAGCTTGCAGTTTAAATAACATTTAAACAGTTATCATGCAAAGGTCTGCTGCAGAACTGTTTTTCTTTATGTAAAAAAAAACATGCAGAAACTTGTGTTTTACATGCAGTCTTTGCCACTTATTAGCAACAAACTGTTAAAAGTAAATGATGCTACATTAGACAGAATTCTGTTGCAGACCACTGATTAAAATTTGACTTTTTTTATTACTATTATGCATATAATAAATAAATGTTGACGTTGACATGCTATTCTGAAACAGTGCATTAAACAGTCCTACACCTACATATTGTAACTATTCTGCATGGCTGTGTTGTAAAGATTCAACATAAAACATCCAAATGAAACGATAGAGAACCAGTAGAAAAGCTCATTCTGAAAGACTAGCTACCACAAATAAATGCTGCAGTGGTTTTGTCACAGATTCAAGTAAATGAAAAGCAAAAGGAGCCATTTGTTCTTTGGGAGGTTGCAGGGATGCTGACAACAAACTGGGTTTGCAGCAAATGTCTTAACTCTTGGACACGTTGAAAATGCCCCCTGTTTAATAGTGGATAAATCCTCTTTTAACAACAAAGTATAAACTGCTGTTTTTCACTGAGTAAACAGAGCTACACGAAAGCATTTTCTTTTACAAAATATTTGCATCTCTGGTGTAGGATAAAGGACAGCAGATGGGCCAGTGAAAGAGGTGTGGGGGGCTCATGTTAGCTGCCTAGCAAGGTAACACTGCTAGTTAATGCTTATGGTGGTGATCCCCTCTCACAAACTCTCACACACGCCCCAACCAGTTAGACCTTGCTGTTTAAACCCTCTGCACTAAAACACGAGAACCCCATCTTCCTGGGATTACACTTTGCGTTACAAGGCTCAGCATCATTACATAACGGGTACCGTTAGCTAAATCGCTAGCTAAGAATCCAGCTAACCTTGGGGATAAACGCTTTCGTTCATGTTTTTTCTAGCCTAATAAAGTCAAGTGGTGCGTTTAAAGTTGATAAATGTTGTAAAAGCTCCTCACCAGTGCAGCAAATTAATTTGAAAGGGGAGTCTGCAAAGCCTGTAACGTCCCTGGCGTGGTGCTGCTGAATGAACTGACAGCTAGCCTAGCTTACCGCTACCTGTGACGAAGACAGGGCACAATGAAGGAGACCTACTACTGAGCATGCGCGGTATCAGAGAGTCAAACGTACAGACTCAATGCAAGGCCAAGATGTTAATCGTACACGTATCACCTGGGTTTTCATCCAGGTGATCTTTTAACATCGGATACACATACTTATCAGTAATCATAAGTCAGGAAGTAGATTTTACTTATTTTTATTTACATTAGGTCATATTTAATGGGGGAGTGTGCTCTTACCAGATGGAGTCCAAAACTGAACCACTAGTTTGGTGCAAGCCCTGAAGGCCCTGGAGGTTTAATGTGTCACAGGTCTTGAGCTAGAGTTACCTTTAGATAAGTTACTATTTGAGTATTTAATATAAATGACAAAATATATTAAAAAAGAAAGGAAAAATATTCAAATAAATCAGTAACCTAAAGAATGCACAAAAAGACTAAATGAATGGCCGTGGTCAGACGGCAGAGAACCAAAAGAGACATGAAAAGACCTTAACTTTAAAGCAGTCAAGATATACAAAAAATAGTGCCTAAAAGTTAACTTTTACTGTTACTATATTATGTCATCTGTGTATGGAAGAGGAATAAATAAACTCAAATTGATGCAACTGTTTCCCTCAAAATCCAGATAGAAAATGACTCAAAGCAGCATGAATGTGGAACCTTGTGATTAATGATGACATACAGTTAGTTATAAACCAGAGTTTCAACAAATCTGAAGCAATTTTTCTGCTGGTTTCAACACAGGATGAAGCTTCACAAGCGTTAACATGGTACATAGTTCATAGTAATTTGTTTTTGTTTTTCAATCTTGTGATGAAAATATCCAAAATATGGTGAAAACTGGCACAGCAGTGCCTGAGTCTTGTAAAGGTGTAATGACATATGTCTATGGTTTGCATCTATCATATGAACAACACATTTATATGTCATGTAATCACATATATGTACAACAGAAAAGTCTAACCATTCATTGTCAAGAATAGTGTTAGGATCTTACTATTTCTAATAATTTTACAATTTTCCAGCTGCTATTCCCTTCTGTTTGGTTCAGTATGTTTACAGTAACTATGACGTGTTTTGTACATTTATAACTTATGATGCCGGTTAAGACGTTCATTAAAGTCAAGCCACTGAAACTGTTATGTAATGAGAGCAGAAACACAACCAATGTCACATGTAGAACATTTGGTCCAATCTCCACACCACAAGCTGACAACACAGCAGCTGTGAAATTTTAAAATGTTGCAAGAGTTAGCCACAAGCTAACTGATACGGTTATAAAATGAGTTAAAAAGAGCATCTGAATTACCATGAATGAGACAAACTTATTTTCTATAGAGATCCCTCTGCTGCTACCAAAGTCACTGGATTCGCCTAAATACAGTACTCACAAACAATGTCATGAATGTAGAGTATTAAGTAGAATCACACAGTGATAAATGATAAATTCTTCATCTAAAATAAATGATTGAAACATAAGCTAACAACAGTGATGACTGAACCACAACATAAAATGTCTCAAATCTCAATAACTTGTCATTTGTTAAGTCTGATTATGTCAAAATGTGAGATGAAGAGGAAAGTTTAAATATGAAGCCCTGTTGTGGGTTTGGATGGGATGGTTATTGGCTGGATTGATGAGATTGTGACCCAAATAGAAGGGACCCAAAAAGTGAGACAGGCCAGAAAAGAAGTATGCAGAAATGATCGCCACCCAGCTGTCAGTTCGGTTGAGATTGACCAATAGTAACATGGACCCGCCCATGACA